>JAQIXQ010000006.1:0-142204 GCA_034700485.1 Pseudosinella alba
GATTAAAATGTCAGCATATCATCAGTAACAGGTAAGGTACCAAAATATTCATTCATTTGCACGCTAATTTTATAATTATAATTTAATTATCACAATAAAATATGTGTATTTAACATTACCACAATTACCACTATAATAGGCTACTTACGCTCCTCCGGCGACTTCAATCACAATAAAATATATTAGGTTAATCAATTTTCAAAATTGCATATTATTGGGACTTTTCTACCCACTAGTTAACTAATGACCTCAACTGTCCATTAAAATTAACTTCCTTTTTAAAAACTGACTATGACAGGACCTAACACGAAAGTGATAAAAGCACAATACTCTCTGAGCAAAAATAGCTCTAATTCTGCTTAAACTGTGATAATTATCTAACTGTGATAAAACAAATTGTGATACTAGGTTTAATTTAGCTATTAAGATAATTTTAATTAACTAAATGTGACTACTTTTAATTTTTCAGCAGGTTTCAGATTGACTGACGAACCCTCAGGATGACTACGACACGTAATCTCCCAAAAAAAACTATAAAATCACTCAACAAAATAATTAAAATCACGCTTAAAATGCTCTACATTTAATTATAAATGCTCAAATTCAATTTGCTCCTATCGCTGGCTATCAATTAATTTTTTAAATTGAATTGAAATTGCAAAAAAAATGATATTTTTCTCTATTTCTTATATAGCTTTTTGACTTGGATTGCTGGCTGCAGCTGGATATAGGTATTACATGTATTTTCCCATATATCACGATAAAAAAAATAAAATGTTTTTTTCAACCATACCAATACCAAGGCAAAAATGAGTAGGTACCGAGGTGGTAGAGAACTGCTACTTTTCTTCCAAAATGGCGGAGGCTCAGTTGTACAGGTTCTTATTGCAGGGTCGCCATGTAAAACGGACACGCGGCCCTGTATGCGCCAACGGGGATGCTGAGTGTGGATGGGGAATGAAACCCATGAGCTCAGGAGGTTTGCGACTGGACTGAAGCTGTCCATATCTGAGACTGGTCAGATATCTCATTTATTCAGCAGATATCTGGTTCATCATGATCATCATCATGATACATTGCATTGTATTTGTATGGAATGATACAAGAAATGGTTTTAGGTTTACAATGGGAGAGAGGATATGAGGGTATCTCATATCCTTATCTGTTACAATGTTCTGTTCAATGCATTAAATTATTGTTAGCTACTACCGACATTTCGATGCATGGACTATGTTGGCCATTTGGGAGCTCTTCATATTACCCACAAATAACCAGATAGAGAGAAAGCACATACATTCACCTTAAGCCCATCCGAATGGATAGAGAAGGAGGAGGAGGACACACATTCTATCTAGTTGCAAATTCCACTGCTTTCCCCATTCTCTCTATTTTTACTTGAATGAATGGGAAGCAAAGGCAAAACCGTGGAGGAGGATATTATTTAGTATTGCTGGCATCACTTCCATTATTTTCTCCTTTTGGATTTGCACTTTCAATTGCTTATTCTATCAGTATCGACTCATAGGAAATAGAGAGGAGCCTATACCATTTCCTTACGGATAAACCCAAACCAACATATTTGACTAGGACTTTAACTGTAAAGCAAATTCACATTATATTATTGACTCAAATAGATATAGATAGAACTTCTCATAGATAATCTAAACTTACACCCTTGTCTTGTCTAAGAATAACGGAACGGCACATGTATACGCTTGAAATAAAGAGAGAAATTTAAGATCCATTCTACCATTGAAACACTCTATTGAATAAATCGTATTTGTAATGCAGCCTACAACCCACCTTACATATGTTCATATTTTTATCTCCCCTTTTCTAGGTTTTCTAGTTTTTTATATTCTTTTTAGTAGTCAATTCAAATTTTTCTTTCTACCTTTTCGTATCATAAGTAAACCATACTTATTGCTTTCCTATATTTTTCACCCATCTCATTTATTTGTGCTAGAGCTGGAAGGAGCCACATTCCCAGCCCATAGTTAAGCAGTAAAACATATGTTTGGTGTTCAATTCCTTTTCCTCTTCCTACTCCTACATTACATAATGCCCTACTTTCTCCCCCGTAGTGAAAGTCCCATTCACAACGGAGCCGAAAAAAATGCATGTAGGAAGGGGATAGGAAGGGAATGGGTACTTCAATATTATATTACATATTCTCATATGAGTATGAACGGGGCGAGACTGAACGAGCACGTCAGGGAATGGGATCCCTTTGCTGCATCAACCATTGATATACGATGTTGTGAAGAATGTTAAGGTTGTTTTTTATCTAAACCACGTACCCACTTGGGAGTTCAATACTCACAAATATAACCAGGGAGAGATACGTATTAGGGGAATGGTGAAAGGGAAAAAAGAAAGCAGCCAAACCAAGCCAAGCCACAACGGGCTTTCTCCACACATACGACCGGAGGCCTATAAATGCCATACTTATGTATAAATAGGTATATTGATAAACTATAAACTGCATAATAATATGGGTATGTTTAGAGTTAATATATGTGCACCTACCAACTCGGGGGTTTGGGTATGAAATATATTATGAAAAACTCTCTTTCACTCTAAAAATTATTCTTTTTTCCATTCGTCGGAATTCTTTATTTTCAATTTAATTTATATAATGTGCAGAGCTACAACACATTGATATATTTTCAATCGGTTGCTGTTGCTGCTCCTGCTCCACTCTTTTTCTCGCTTTCTCAATTCGATTTACTTTTTTTTACCACATAACATCCCAAGCCAACATAGATAACTCCACATGCACGATTGATCGGCCCGCTGTCAAAAGGAAATGGAGAAGGGTTCCATTTGGTATTAAAATTCAAAGTGAAATCATCACTATCAAATAACATTTCAGTTTTTTATAGATAAGTACAACAATTTCTTTTATTACATTCCCCCTTTTGTTTCAAATAACAGACATGCACATATCAACATTTTATTTATTATCATATATCATCATATCCAAATCCCACTTTTTTTTGTTCTCTCATAAGTTCAGTAGCAATTCGGCTTAAAACATAAGTGTATTAACTTGAGTTATGTAATACGCTTCTTCACATTTATGTATAGTTGACTTGAGTTTTTGAGAATTTGAGAGTATTAACCTTTTCTTTCTTACTTGCTTATGCTTGAAAACATAACATACGAAACCGAAAACTTTCCACCTAGCTGGAACTAAAACTAAATTAGATAGCAATGGCAATATTCTGTTCCGTACTGTATACCGACGATGATGACGAAAATTGTTTTGCGTAATTATCCTCTCAAAAACCATTTACTTAGGTACTTTGCATGGCATTCCTATCCTATCCCATTCCTATCTAATCCAGAATGAAAGTGCATAAGGCATAAACATTACAGTAAAAATAGCTACTAGAAAATGGCAACGTATTCCTCCGACAAATTTCCCTTCCACGACCGACGATTATTGCACAGTTACAGTATATGAGCGGGGACACAAAGGCATCTGTCGTATTGTGTAATTGAAAAGGAACTTGTCACAGATACGCTTCAAGTTTCTTTCTCCTTCTTTCCTCTCTTGTCAAGTAATATAGACCTGGTGCAGGGTTGGTAGCTGGTCCTGTTGTAGAATTTTATAGGCAATAGTATCACCCTTACATGAAATTAGTTTAGTTGTGTAACTCTGTGTACTGCAGCGGTTAACTAATGTAGCTGAATGAAGCAAACCAAACCAGACCAAACCACTTTCATCCAACCGTGTACAAACTTGGGAGAAAGTAATATTAAAGTTTTTTCCCCGTCGACTTTCTCCTGTGCCCGTGTATGCGTTGTCACACATATGCCACCCACCACCATCATCATCGTCATCATCACCCAAACGTGGATCCCGTGGATCTCTAGTTTGTAGTCCGACTTTTCAAATGAATCGAAACGAAAAAAGGAAACGGAAGCGCTGGCTGGGTACAGTCTTTTCTTTCAATTTAGACTCGCGTTCTATTTCTATCTCCTGATTTTTTTCGCGAACGAACGCATACCATTCCTGGAGGATGAGAGGAAGAATTGGAGTTCCTTGGTGGAGGGAAATCTGTTTGAAAAAACTTCCTTTGAAGAAACTAACAAAATGCTTTTTACTCCCCAGTTCACAGTGCTAGCTTTTAGCCTTGCATTTATCTCAACTTAGAACTTTGACAGAGCTATTTTTCTCAAAATGTAGAAAGAAAATTTAGGTACGTATACATAAATGTGTATTGAATATAATCCTTATTATACTAATAGAGGGCCAGCAGCCCCGGAAAGATAGTTCTGAAGACTTCCTACTGTAAGCATAGTCATGTTCCTTTTAGTCCTTGAGCTGATCGTGAGCCTGACTTCTACAAACAAAAATGAGGAAAGTCATAGTCATTCTATTCCACATTCTACATTTTCGAAAAAGTCATAAGTTTATTTTACGATATTGACATGGGAAGGCAAAGGCAGGAATATTTGTGAGAGATGGAGATTCTCCAGAAAAGCCAATTTTAAATGATGATACAAATTGTGCATTGGAAAATTGATCGAATATCAAAACACTGGTTGGAGCATTCCAGTCTAGGAATTACATTGAAATTAAAGTTTCTGCCTTCAACAAAATAACCGAAAGCGGACATGCATTACCATTACCTACATTAAACTTATTGTTATATATAACTTTCATTTCAGATGATATTGATACCGATGATGCTCGGTGTAGGTTAGTTTATGTAACTAGTCACACGCTATGCCTTGGGGAGTCGTCAAAAAGAATGCTTTTTGTGATACAATTCTAACCTACTTATATCACTTTTATTTGCCAATACATATGTGGATGTAACAACTAAGAGCATGTCTGGAGGGATGGATCATTTTAAAATCATTCCTGTAATCTAACAATTCTTGTAGGATTTAACACGATTATAGAATTTGCATATATACATATCTATTTGCATTGAAGATATCGCTTATGAGAAATAAGTTGGAATCACTCCAGGAAAATTGAGAGCTGATTCCAACAAGGCAAACGCAGTCTCATATTGCCCTTAATTCAGTATTGCCGTTCGAATATTTACTGATTTCTAGAATCTGGACAGATGCAGGTGACTGGTGGGTTTCAGGATAGAAGCGATGATGATGATTCTCACGGTGATGATTCTATGACGTTAATCAGTCAATTCGACGAAACTAAAATGTATCCCCGGAAGGAGAGACGAATTAGCAGAAAGCAGTAAAATTTAAGTAAAATGGCATACTAGGAGAAAGCGAATATGGCGAAATGTTCTTTCCATCCAGTTTCTGCACAGACATATTGCTAAAGCATAGCATAACATTCGCTAATGTAATTAAATTACTCATAATCAACTTGGATGCCAATTCAATATAGCTGCCTTGCCAGAGGAAAGGAGGCCGGAAATGAATTGGTTTTATCCGTATAAAATCCCTTCTAATTCATATTCCATGGGGAAAGTTGAATATCCGAATAATATTATATTATGATGCCTTTGGAATAGGTATATTTATTTATAGATGAATGTATGTATGGATGGATGGGTGAAAGCTTGCAAAAAGCTTGTAGCTTATGGCCTATGTTGTATATCCTTTTTATTTGATATGCTTTAAGCTACGTTACGTCATCAATATCAACATAATCTATTCCAGTCAGTTTTGTTGGGAGAATTCCGGCAAAGCTCTCAAACTTTGATTTCCTGCTAATAATGTCTTAATGCCGGGATATTACATTTGATTCCAATCTAATGCACTTGGTGGGTAGGATGGGCAAGCCTAAATATTTATAGCTGGTGTAGCCATCCATGTTCTACATTTCCATTCCAACAACAACTCCAATCAAAAATGCTGTGTTCCATCCAGTAACACTTACGATAAGCACAACCAACATAGTAATTTAAATTATCAACACACTGATAAATTGATTGTTTATTTATAGACATTCCTTTCATTCATACCTTATCAGTGGAGGGATCTACCATAACGCTCTATTACAACCTTGTCGGGTAGTTATTTCATTTCTAAACTTGGACATAATTATAGCGCGTATTTACATAAGAGGAAACATTTGATAATCCTTTATGATTGGGTTGGTGGTAACAATTTTAGACAAGACAACCTTCTTAAAATACTTTCATTTTTTCTCTTCATACCTACTTCTTCTTTCACTTCAACATTTTCCTTTCGTGCAGGCTTAGCCCGTGCCCGTGTTAAAAGTGTTTTGAGATCGACCGAGAGATAAAGAGTTATTAAAGTTATTATACACTTATCATTGGCTCCGGTACTTGTAGTCACGTCACGAACTAACAAAGGTAACTCCAGACTGTACATATTTAGCTATTTTTAAAGTCATCGTATTTCCCCCCAACGTAACAACAACAGAACCACAAAAATGTCCTTCATGTGTCTCGCTGATGTGGATGAAAATGTCCCTATTATTGCAACAATACCGACACCGATGACGATGATGACAATAGTAACGACGCGTTGTTATTGATCGATTTGCAGGTGTTTTTTGTTGCAGGCGTTGCTACCGGCTTATTTATAAGTAGGTAGTTGGACTACCTAAAGTGGAGCCATATCAAAAATCATTTGTCATCGGGAGCACCAACCCAACCAACCATACTTATTGGAAGCTCGGAATTCAGGATTGGGATGGATCTGATAAATATTTTTTCCATATTCATCGGCAGTGAAAGGAATTCGTGTAAATGTGTAAATATAAACACAGTGGGGGGTACTAAAATACAAAAAACATTTACTTATGACGACAATGATAATGTACCTGTGATACTTGCAGTTCGTATGAATGGGATGATATAAATAGCCATACAATTTGTAACGAAATTAAAAGGATAGAAAAAATGTTGGTTCAGTTTGTTTAGTCTAAAAAAAAGTAAATAGACAGCTTTTAGTTGCATGCAGAGTTGCATTGCAGACAAATATAATATGCTATCGAGTACTATTCTATTACAAACTTTTCCTAGAGAAAATCCACCCGGCCATTTTTGTTTTGGCAGGAATTTCATTAAGAATTCCAATCCAAGGTGATGCAACGCAACTCATCCTAAATTATGCATCCCTAAATTCACTTACATGGTTTATTTTCCTTCAAACCGTTCTGCGGTACATACATATTTGACAATTTAGCAATATTTTTGTCAATCTTTAGCATGACCATGTCCGCCTTTATATTTTACATTGCACTTTTAGATACAACAGCGAACTAACGAAGGTCATTGTATCATCATCACAGGACATATCACAGCAATTTGCTTGTAATTTGCATTTAGAGCACAACACACGACACAGTCATATTATAACCTTAGGGCTAGGTGCTGTGTACCCCAATGCATATGTATTAATATTAATAAATTGTCTGTGTGTGAAATATGCTATCCACCTATTTACAAGAGTAAAACATATAGGGATATTATTAAATTCTAAAACTGGGGAATAAACAAACTGGCTCTTCATTTCCATCCCCTTGTAATAGCGTAATGTGAGAAAATGCATAATTCATTCCGTATTATTTACCTTATGCCGAAGGACGGAAGAAAACAAGGCATGATGAAGGTGAGAGAAACAGCGGAAACTTATTTTTGTGAATATACTTTACCATTTGGGGAGGGAAAATGGGAATTAGTATGGTTGAGATATATATAAAAAACAGAGAATCCCTGTAAGAATGCAGACCAGACCAACCTTTCTCCTTATCCTGAAGGTGAATATTTTATGAAAATAGAATCAACAAAAAGCGCCAAAGCCACTGTCCTTTTTAGTTATGTAAGCAGTTGGAAAACCACAAAACTTCATCGAGTTTTCCCATGATCTTTCTCTTTAGCCATATATGGCTATATAATCTCATATCCTCCTCCATCCCTCCCTCCTCCCTGAAAGGAGATAAGAATAGATGATGTGAGTGAATGCCGTGCTAAAACGCTAAGTTGCTTCGCTCTCCTCTCCTGAAATTGAAGTTGACGTTGGAACAACCTGGTCCTAATGGAAAGGATGGCTGTTCCATATCCCATCCAACGGATGGAATAAACCTTCACCGCAAAACCTAAAATTCTATTGCACAAGATGAGGGGAAACTTTACATACACTCCATTTGAATTGGATTTATAGCGCCAATGTACCCGTGGAAGGAGGGGACTTTCCAGGTTCCAGGGAGCCACTTATTCCAGAATAACTCACGAATTCTATCCGCAGGATAAATTGAAAGTCGAAACAATTTAAGTTTATTTCGGGGAGGGAGCACACCAGCAGAAGCTCTTTTCAAACATGTCCTTGGATAAATGCTCATACACCATCAGCATCATCGTCATCATTGCCATCGTCAATGTGTGTATTTATACTTTAGTCATAGTCATGTAGATAGCTTCCCAAGTGACTATTTTTTCTCATAGTTTTCAGTAGTTTACGAGCTTTCACCCTGTCGCAGAAAAAAAAAACAACAAAATAATGTTGCTTTTGTAATAGAAAAGCCGACAAAAGTATTCCCATTCATTCAGCTTCAGCATTTAAATGAATCTTACTTACATAACAACACCTAGATCCGAACTGTTTAGCACCATAATATTGATAAAATGATCAACAAACCTACATTAAAATTGTAATAGTGATGGTGGTGGTGATAGAGAGAAAGTTGGGTTAAAAGGTTGACTTTAATAGAATAGAATGACAATTTCCCACATGTGCATGTGTTCATTCATGTCCCCTTTTAGTTGCTTGGCTTTTGCCTTTGCCCTTCTCTCACTTAATATATATTTTTGTTTGCAGTCCTGCAGTCACTTAACTTGCAAATTCTGTCTGTCACATAGATCCCAACTGACTGATCTATCCCTTTCCCTTCCAGTTTGGCTTACATTATGGTGAAAGTTGTAATGTAATTTGAACTTGTATAATCTATGTACGCATGCATAAAAAGACTGTTCCATTCCATCTTCTTCCTAAATATATATCTCCCCATTCATATGGGACTTACGTCAGATATCATGCAAAACCAGTCCTGCTCCCTGACAATTGCATGCGAAAAATTATGCACTGGCATGATGGGATTGCTTACACATCCACATCCACCATTCATCCAACACCACGACCACCGGCAGCAAAAAATAGCTCTCCTGAGAAAATCTCATTTCTGAAATGGCAAACACAGACATTTTATACTCATGTGCGTGCACCACACTCCTTTCATAACTCTTCTGTCCCAAATATAGCTGATAATATATTATATAGTTCACTTGACTGTCTACTCCTACCTAACTCAATGTCATATCAGACAAGGGGAAAATAATAAGTCTTCCTCCTTGGTTGGGAATAGAACTTACCTAAGTTCATATACTTGAGTAACAATAGCATTAACTTAGCAGAGCCAAAAACAATATCACCTTTCTTTCCCTCTGTCTAATTCCGACATTCTGTATTTGAATAGGTGGATAGTTTTTATAATATAATATGTAATATAACTATGTACAGACATAAGCCTCGTCATCAGAATCTACTTGAGCTCATCTTTTTTATGTATGTGGCACATAGGAAGTGAACCATGAAGTACCATTACTTCTACTTCTACAAGCTCTTGGTCTATATCTCTATTCTATTCCCATCATCAGAGAGCCCTTCCCGGCTCGTTTTTCCCTAGTCTTTTTCCACGGTGAAAGTATGTTCATATTAAAGTGAAAATTGTTCCAAAAGAACAGACAGACTTGTGTAGATGTACATAAAATACATGTTATATAACTGACTTACCTTCCTATTATATTATGATTTTTACACCTTTTTTATCATCCCTTTTCACGCTCCCTGCACATACCAGAAATCAATCTTTTCCATCCATCGATAAATGCTTAGAGATATAATATGATATGATGCAGATATAAAGAGAAGTAAGGATATAACATTTTTGAAGTAATCTTCTCTGGAGATTCTCCTTCGTCACACATGCACCTGGTGCCATCATACTTATCAGTTGATACCACACGAATATCGACTAGTTCTGAGCTGATATAGATTCATTGGAAGGGGCAGTGATAGACATCGCTTTGGTTTCTATTCTGCAATATTGTTCCGTTTCCTTCCCACATAGCCTACTCTAACTACTATATCTTATATATCAATATATGTACCTATAAAGAAAACCACCCTAATGTTCTGTAATTCGGATGATGATTCGGAGGTGGTATAATGCTGACGATGAGCTGCATGAGAGCACAAGTGTAAAGTGATGGGAAAGAATCATATTTTATTCTTTGTTAATATTTTTACAGGATGCATGCTTGAATGGTTTTGACCTTCCATCTGTAAAAAAAATCGACCAGGGAGAGGGAATGAATGAACTGGAGATAGATAGATGGTAGGTATATTATACTGCAAAGTGCGGTGATAAATAAATAATGTTCTGTAAACTGACATCCATTTACATTATTATTCCTTCCTTGGGGCTTCTTACGTGATTGGGCGAGATGGTGCTGGTAAATGCGAACTATCGTGTTTTGTACTAAACGGAAACCAACGTAGATTTTTAACCGTACCCATTCCAATTTCCAATGCTACCAAAAATACCACCAGGCCACCCCTCACCCACTTTTCAAGTCCATATGTACATGTACAAGCAGTTGTATGTGAGTACAAATTTTCTTCTTCAAAATATCGCACATCAAAGCAAAAGATAGAACTACTTACTTACAGGGCGTGTGAGTGAGTGTTCCCTTTTAAATTGAATCAATCGAAGGGCAAACAAAAATTGCGTTTTTCAATATCTACTTTTTTGACAATTCAATTTATATTCATGGTATGATTACTAGTACCTGTAAATAGTTTTGGACTAAAACTATGGAGAAAGACATGGAGAAAGCTATGGATAGACAAGCAGGAATTTCATGGGAGAACCACGTGCTTATTTCCAGATGAAGTATTTCTGGTTGCACGCAAGCCCAAAGCAAAACCTTAAAAAAATTTGTCACACTTCGTAGTGCACGCCAACACCTGACTAAGACTTTCACTGTATGCATTATTAAGATCTGTAAATTTCCACGATGAAGAACTTTGTAACATATAGCGTAGTGGTATATGTGGTTCTTAGATATGCAGTTGATATTCTGTTTTATTAAAAGGGAATAAACAGACAGACAATGACAAACCACACGCGTACCAAGAAGGAGGTAAATTGGAGCAGAAGATTTTGTCTGATTTGTTTTATCAGTCTTCAAAGAAAAGTCCCTACCACCAGGTAAGAAAATGTCGTCAAAGGCGGTATATGGCTATGTTGATCTGTAAGCAACATCAAGACAAGATAGTGATATGCAGGAAATTCCCCTTCTTAACTTGCCTAGTAAAGAGAAGAGAATTGACAGAAGTTTCCCAAACTCTGGAGTTGATGCCTTTTCTTGTGGTTCCTTGTTTATGCATACATATCATTACCATGTTGATGATCAACAAAATGCCAATTTTCTCCACAAAGCTTCCATACGTACCATGCCCCAATCCTCACGGAAATGTCTTTTCCTCATCTCATACATTCCTATATGTAACAAGAAGATCACCAAGTAGGGAAAGAAAACAAGTCAAAATTGGAACACAGACTTTCAGCTTTTCTTATATTAGTTGAGCCACATGCTCACCGGCATGTATG
Source organism: Pseudosinella alba (assembly GCA_034700485.1). Taxonomy (NCBI): domain Eukaryota; kingdom Metazoa; phylum Arthropoda; class Collembola; order Entomobryomorpha; family Entomobryidae; genus Pseudosinella; species Pseudosinella alba. The sequence goes on from JAQIXQ010000006.1 coordinate 11,636, forward strand.
CAGTACAGTTACCAAGAACATCTAACCTGCTAACCATCCCCATCATCACCATCATCATCTCTTACTTAAGAACTGAGCACGTATATATTCATCCTCTTTATACCCGGGCAGTGAAAGCTTCTCAAACAGACTTATATATTATAATAAGGTAGCACCGGCCAAAAACCACACTCACGATATAACGGGGTTTTTGAGGAATAAGCCAGTTTACCATCAATAGCTTCAGGTAAAGGATTTTCCAGATGAAGACAAAAAAAATCCTACATGACCTGATTTTAAGTATACGTCAGAAAGGAAGAGCGGATGGGGTTCGGATAAAAAGAATTGAAAAATGTACATCCTCCAGTCCCTCCCGTAGGGTACGTGAGGGCAGTTTGAATTCCTTCACATGGGGAAAAATCTTCAGTGATGTGATGCATGTGATGTGTCTTTGTTTATTTTGGGATGGGAGAAAGTTACAGACATGAAGTCAAGCTCATACCTAGGTTCACGTCTGTTCATACATGCATTTATATACATATACCCGAGTACCTGTATATTTCGGAACATTCTCCTGCCACATTGACTTGAAATAATTTGAATTCGCCAAGACCAAACTATACGTTTCGTCTCTGCTTCTGCTCCAAACGACACTTTCAGTTTACCAAAGAATCAGTTACAGGGATATGTAGCCCTGTCCCTCATACTAATTGGTGCTTACAGTTCCATTACAGACATAACATAACGTGTGCACCGTTTCCCCTCCGTAATGGTGTGGGTGCTTTCACTTTTGGTCCTATATTTGTTTCCAGCCAACTTATGTGTGCCTTATGCTTGCACAGAGGTTTTTTTGGCCGGGAGAAAGTCATTCCATGTTTTTATAAGGGATCATATCCGTACGTATGGGTTGGGCTAAAATTGAAACATGCTAATCCAATAAGCTGCGCCACATTTACCTGTAACCTTTGATGCATGAGTAACACCTTTATTGTTTGCTCAATCTGTCGTGTATTGCTAAAGTCCCTACATCCGTTCGTTCCACATCCCGATATATCTATATATGAATTGTTTGAATGGTTCACTGGATACTCCTGATAAGAATAAGGGGGAAGTGGAAATTGTTGTACAAATGGGATTTTTACAAGTCGCCCACTTTCACCCCCAAAAAACCGACCTGTCATTCATTTTGACAAAGGAATAGAGAATTATATAATATGTACTCCTCCAATCCATAAGAGGGGAAGTCTACAAAGAAGCATCCCATTTTCTGACAAAGGCAAGTCCTTATGTCTGGAAAATGTATGTACAGTTGTACCTCTTGTATCAGATCAGATCAGAGAACAATCCACAATCACAATTGTATACTTTGATTTTTTTCCACTTGGACAGAGACTTAATTTGAGGACGTACGTAATTCACTAACTCCACACACACAGAGAAAAAGTTCTTTTGATGTCATTTCCCTTTTGTGTGAAATCAGGGGGAAGGGAAAATTGATAAAAAGAAGCATGAAGGTGGATGAATATAAACTGAAGTTGAACACTGAAAACCCCACAACCACCAATGCCATCATGGCCATGTACCAATTACCTAAACTCCCCCATTTAAAAATCAAACAAAAAAAGTCAAAAGTTTTTGACTTGGCTTGGGGGTGCTGTTGAGTTCAAGCTTTTGGCAAAAGATTTCCAGCTTATCAAGATGTGTACTTTCACTTTTACAGGTTCATAGCTGAAGGCAGCTATTACAAGAGCATCTGAAAGGTACATCAGTACATATAGGCGACGTTTTTGAAAGGTTCCATTCATCTTCTCTTCCTTTCTAGTAATTTCTATTTGCGTGTAATATATAATAATATGGCATCTTTTATATAACGTCAGGATCAAGTCGTACGAAGAAGCTGTTAAGGTTCTACATTATCCCTTAATAAAATATCATTATTGGACTAATTTCATCGAATTGCCAACGTCAGCTTTCTGCTTGCTTGTTGCTATTTTTAAATGATTCGATTCTTAAGTCAACTTTCTTTTTATTTATTGGAGGAATGCAATAATATGGGTGGGTGTACTTTGTGGATGCTGTATGTGTTAGTTGCAACCAATTCTTAAAACAGTTTGGTTTGCAAATATGATTATATGAGCATGATGTAAGCAAGATTCTTAAGTTGAGTTTCAATATTATGACGGTGTAACAAACTACTACATTGAGCTCATTTTCCTTCGGCTACAGCCACTAAATTGATTGGATTGAAGAAAAAAAAGTTAAACTTACTTTACACTTTGTACCTGATACCTGAGGGTTTATTTAAGTACATATAAAAGGTTCAAAAGTAGTAATTAAGGTGTAACATTTACTTTTAGTTTGAAAGACTTTCTAATTAACATGTTGTCTCAGACAAAATCATCCCTACTTCCTGTTATATTTAGTTATGCCAACCAACCCTTACTACCTAATATGTTGTCTTCTTCTTGAGATCCTTAAGAAATATCTCAATCGACGCGAAAGTGAACTCATCAATCGATTCTCAGGTGTTCAAAATTTTCATTAAGAAAAATAACTAGTTTACTTAAGGGTTGGCTAAGAACAAGTAATCAATCTTCAAAATCTTTATCTATTGGATAAACGATGGTTGTACTTGGACTATACAATATCAATGTAGGTGAGTACATTATAGGTGTCTTCGGAGGTAAATACTCTTTTAATTGAGTGTGATTTTGGTGTTTATGCTCATGTATTGACATTTGGCTATGCCATCTCTTCAACTTTTCCTTTCCTTCTTGTAGTAGACCCATCTAATATTATGGTGAACTCTCACTCAACCAAGCTTTTGGAAAAGATCCCTGAGTTTTTTTTTTTACTAAGTCGTCCTTTTCAACTAAATGAATGCTTGTGCCTATTTCTGAGAGATCCACTCCAGAGAAGATCTAAGAATTTTTGAATAAATTTGCATACTAAACCAAACTGAACAATGTCATTTGGGGGAACAGATAGGCCATTTATTGCAGTGTTAGTGGGCGTTCAAAAGTTATGGGGAAAGGCAACAAAGTGTTTTCTCCGAGTTATATGCAAAAACTACATACACGACCAAGACCAACTAATAAAGCTAAGACGAATCCTTTTTTATTTACTATAGCCAACAAGGACAACCAGTCAAAATAGTTGCAACTGGAGTCAGTATATCATGCCATGATGTCGTGTCCCCTTCGTCCTACCATAGTACCTATGTATGTCAGTTCACTACACGGAATATTTTCAACAGTAATGTAAAACGAAGAAGGAAATCCTATTTTAATTTACTTTCTCCCAAAACCCAGTCATCCCACACCGCATGTCTGGATCTGGAGTAATCTTTTGCTTATGACGGAACAGAAACAACCTAGTACACTGAATGGAACACAGCAGGGCAAACAGATGGAAACATTTTAAGGCCTTGCCTTCCACAATCTCCAGAAACTTGACACCATGTCTATGTCTTAAACTCTCTCAATTTAAAATTAGTTCAGAAAAGATACTCGCATATTCCCAAACCCAACCTAAAGCCCTACGACCACGACCCTGATTTCAGTTACTTATCAACTTCTAATTGAAATTTGATGAATAGTTATGGCCCTGCTTATCTTCATCTAAATTACACACACAGACACACATAAATACATTCATCTTGACATGAGTTCAGTCAGGACCCCAGCTCAATATCCAGTTCAGCTTGGGTCTTACCTGGGTTAATCTTTTTTTAGTTAAAACGAATTTTCCCAGAGAATCTCGCTCTGTGTATTACTCTTGGAACGACATACATATACTTATATATGAAGACATCATCTATAACCGGCGTATTTATAGACTCACCACTACCGCCACCCGACCCGAATGAGTATTATTATATCTGAGGATAATGTGCCCGTTTTTTTTTGTTCCTCAGAAAAATTGATTATGCAGCACAGCTCGTAAATCACTGCACAGAGTATATATCCCTGTGAAGGAAAGAAGCAAGCAATTTATCTCTCATGCGACGAGCATCATTATGGTCCCTTCCCAGTTGAGACGGCGCAGTCAGCCTGATCTACTTCCCGAATAACATTAGTGAGTAGTTACTCTTGGCTAATTTGGGTAGTTTCCTCAATTTCAGCACCCATCATCCTCATCCTCCCTTCCCCATAAAAAGCGTCGTTTTTTATTAATACGCAATATAAGCAAGTACCTTGAGGAGGATATTTTTATAGGGACATATAAAAATACACGTGTGCAGTTAACATGGATTTACTTCCCCCCACCAATGCCAACCAACACCAACATAACGGAATAAATTCCCCTTGCAAATATTCAGGGAAGGGAAAGGTTTTTTTTATTACAAAAGCATTCTTTTGCTTGTGTGCCTTCACTCAAATTACTATTGTAAATGGTTGGACTGGTCTGGGTCTGACCAGGCCACTGTGTATAATGCATTTATTGCACAATCCCTTCCATACAATCACAATGAAATGGGAGTGGCAAATCACCTCATTTTTGTGACATGACAGAAGCATGGCTGCTGGCGGTGGCGGCGTGGAGGAGGAAAAAAAACTTTCTTTGGATGTGGGGGAGAGAGCGAGTATATAACTAACTACAAATCCCTTTGAATGAGGAAGTCAAGCAATTTGATTGATTGAAGCCATTTGCATTTCATGAACATGGAGTGTTAGTGAAAGTGATATGCAAGTTTTTATATTGGATGAAAATATATTTATGTATTTGTATAGTACATCCATATCTTTCACAGACACCGCCTACTATGCAATAACTTAAGAGATCGCTCCCAGCATTTCAGAATGTCTGTCTGTTAGTGTTAGTTCATCCTATACGAGCTAACTCATTGAGATAAGCAAGAGAAAATCAACTTTCAAACCCTTTCTTTGCAAATCAGTCCAGAAACCAGATATGCCCATGGGACAAATCAAATGACCGGAAGTAGGTCAATGTCATTTTTAACGCCCGTTCCAAGTAGTTTAGGTTGCACGTGCTAGAACAACTTGAAGTCATGTACAATTGCCATTTTTTTGGAAATTATTATTTTTATGATGATGTGACATCATGAAAACCAAATCGCATCAAAGGTTTTAGTGACGGTCCTTCAAAATGGAACTGACTTACGAATAACTTTCTCTTCTTCAAGATATGTAGAATAATGAGAAGTTTCTCTCCTCAAAGCTACAGGGATTGGCTGATCTGATCGAGGGACATATATGTAAGCTAGCTAGTATGCAAACAGAACACGCTACTTCCATAACTTCATACACCTCACATTACAGATTACAGACCAGCATGCATAGGTTAATTCCATTTGCGTCGAACGAAGGTATGATGATGGTGGATTGTTGACGCAATTAATATCCAAAAATTATAGAATTAGCTTGGTGGTGACTCTTTCCCTTTCACCTCCCATGCAGAGATATGACTATGGACATGGATTCGATCTGCTCCGAGGTCCCCATCACACCACACACGATCCCAACTTTTTCTATAATCCGTTTAGCCTTCCCATCCCATTCTATACTATACCTACATGTACTTTATTGAAATAACATTTATTATTCTACCAACCCATGTGAGGGGATTGGGGGAGAAGTGAAAAGTAAGTAGATTAGTGCATTAACGGGGAGGTAATTTTTTATACTAATAGTAACTCCAAGCACTATTCCCTGCCCACATATCCAATCCACCAATTTTCCTCACCCTTTCCTCCTTCCTTTTAACCTCATTTCGTCCCCCCTCCACCAAAGAGAGATAGCTTTTGCACTGGAGTTGAAATAAAAGCAGCATAAATCCCAATTCTATGACAAATCCACGTGCAATAAATCAGTAGAAAAAACGGTGGCCCTCCTTTCTTCTAAAAAGTTTACTAGTACATTTCAAGTTACTTTTACTCATACCTACCTACGTAGCCTTTACTACTAAAATAAAAGTAACAAAGGGGTTTTGCTATTTATGTCACGTCATATGGTATGGTGACGCTCTCTCTCTATACCTGATGGAGAAAGTGACTCCTCCGACGAGGAGTTTGCCGGTTAGCTAATTCAAGTTTAGGATCCATTTGTCAATCACCAATAGATCCCTTAAGATCTTTCCAGTCCGTTTTGACTCTCATGTTTTAAATCAGACATGATGACACGAATTGTGGTCGGGCCAGGTCTGGTTAAATGTACAGGTATTCATAAGTGTACTTGCGGATATCGAATTGTCGACTCTGCGAACTAATGATCAAGTTTTTCCTATTGTATTTGTACCGGTGAAGGTGATGTCTTTGACTTTGTGGCACTCCCTCCCCCTCTCCTCCCAGGGGATATAATTGAGAGATGGAAATCGACATTGTGATTTCATTGTAATTGAGGGTTACTTAGCCCTTAACTCAATAATATCTTTCTGACTCTCAGGGACGTGAGAAATTCCCATCGCTATTATTTTAAGTGAGTACTTTCCCCTTCCCCCCGGAATTTATTTTTCGCAATTTCTTCCTCAATTTTTACTTTCATCTTGCTGATTATATTGAAACGACCGCATTCCTGATTTATCTCTCCGGTTGTTCGGGAATACTTCGTGCATGCACATGGCGGAAAATTTTACCCTGGCAAAAAACCATCAACAAAAATGGGGCTACAATTGTGCTCCTGCCACATATCCCATCCCAGCCCAGCAATCCCAAAGAGTTACATGGGAGTACAGACGGATGTATAATTTTCAAATGTAATATTGCGGTTCGCTCGTGTGTAATAGCTAGTGTATGATGATGATGATGACGATGATCATGATGATGGTCCTTTAGAAAGATGCCTGCACATATATTATGCGGCAAGCCGAGGAGAAGGGAGGAGGCCCCTACCTAATATATTATTTGGTCTAAATGATCATTGCCTGCTTGCGAAATTGCAAAGAACATTTATAAAAGAAGGGAAAATAGCCGTGTGGGTGTGTACAATTGTGAGGGTAATAGATGTACAATTTTATTTGGCTGTGAAATGCATTTATTTAGAAGGGAAAAGAATAAAGAGCGAAAGAGGGAACTCTTAAGCGTGAAACCACACACGTCCACTTGTCCACCCAGAAACGTAAAACGTAACGTACATACTCTCCTTTCTCCAGTGGTGGAGCTTCGGTTCCAAGGAAATCCCTTTGGAATTGCTCCTACCCTCCAAGCTCATGTGAAAAGGTCAGTTAAATCCAAAGGGATTTGATGCTTTTGTTAACCTCGAATAGCATTAACTCTAATGTAATGATTATATTATTTTGTCTTGTCAGAATCTCCTGCACTGCCCAGATTTTGGGAGCCGGGGCACATGGTTCATTTCATTAATAATATATCTGCAACGAATCCATACCGCGGAACAACACAATTTTGGTATGTTGCGTCATTGACAGCGAGTTGATGAGTATGTCTCACTTGTTATTCGAGTTACCTGCTAATTTAGTAATATCAACGAAAAAGAAATACAAATACCCTTATGCAGGCCTTGCGTCACCACGGCTCAATGTCAGAAGTAGATTACAACACAACCTTTCAATTTCATCTAACAAAAGAGGGAAAATTATATTTAGAATATCGCCCACATTTCATAATTGAAAAAGTGGTGTCAATGAGTTCTGAAAATTATGCTGGTATGACATAACAAGATATAATGTAAAATACTGGAGATTTAGAATAGCCTTTCGAAGAAATCTTAAGTTTACGATGTTCATAGCTTGAGCCCTTCTAACTTGTGTAGCGTAGGTGGTATTACGTAGTCGAATGTTCATCCCCCCAAATGTTTATTGTTTGGTTTTGCCTGTCTGTCAGGCTGTCCATCCACTGACGTTTGCCAAGCACGCAAAGGTGAAGGTTTTTGTAAGCATCTATAACTACACCTGCATCTAACTACTCCATTTTTTTCCACAATAATAAAATAACAACGACTATACAATTGATAAAGATTTCGATCAACTCAATTTCTACATTTTTATTTCTATCAGAATAGAACAACTAATTTCGTTTCTGTTAAGTTTACTTTGCCAGCTATGTTCTTCCACTGATTTGCATACGGTTTAATTAGTTTTTCCAGAAAAATGTTGACGATCAGTGTCCCGCCACCAACGAATCAATGTCAAAATTCCTTTATTATAAAATCCGACTGACAGACTTAATTTACTATAAAAAATAATTTCCACTTGCCAATGATTTTATTTATGTAGGTACCTCCAATTCCAAGTAGTTAGTTATATATGTTTCTGGCAAGGTATGTATGTATAGCCACGCAAGACGAACCTAACTAACTACCTGTATCTTCTGACGAACGCGAGCATAGTATCCCCAGGCTTTTTGGAACAGTCTTTTCCTGAGAAAGTAATTTATTTTGAGTGATAAGGACCATGTTTCTTACTTTTTTCCCTCCTTCCCTCAATTTCAATTCAGAAATCTCTTTTCAGCCAGTCCATATAAGAAAGCACTAACTAACCATCCTTTTCACATTGTACTCACCAATGCCGAGATTGAAATTGAAAAGCTGTTATTTGTGTAGATGGGTAAATATGTCTGGCGGGGAGGAAGGAAGAAAATAAGACAAGAAATGAAAGAGTCTGAGAAAAAAATTGATAAAATGGGAGGAAGGTGGATGGATGCGGACGTGGATGTAAAAAAAATATATACCTACTATCATGAATGACGTTCGTGGATGAATACCACCACACATTCAAAACTTTTACTTTCTCTCTCTTCCTCAACCAACTTTCTCTTTTTACTCTTTTACTTCATCCTTCATCAAAGGGAAAATGAAACGTTTTAAATAGCATGTACCCAACCAACCAGCTATACATTATGTAGCCTCCTATTATTCCAGTTTAAAAGTCAGTGTAATGAATTCATCCCCTCGCGTGTTTAACGCAGCATTTATGTAATAATGTGCTTACTTGCCTATACCTAATTTAACTGTGGTTGTAAACCCAGACTTTCTGTAGACCGCAATAGATATGTATAGTAGTATTCAGGTGAAGATTGAGATATTTTTCGCAGCATTTGCCCATACATTACTGTATTTTATGTATCCAACTTACACTTTTCAATTTCATTTCCAAAGTTTTAAAATAAACATTCGGGACTTGACCTCAATTCCAACATCATATCTACAAACATGCCTAAATAAACTTACGGCCCAAGTTTAACGAAAATTGATTCCAATTCCAACGGGACCCATTCCAAACTGAAATGTGCCACATCCTATTTATAAATATTTACTGAAGTCACTTTTATATAGATAAGAATATATTTTTACGATAAGAAATTCAATCGTTTAGATTAATCATGTAAAGTTATTTCCGGGTCATTTTAAATTGAGAAACTGATTATTCGTTGGATACTATATTTTGCAAAAGGCCTACATGTAGAATCAGAAAGTGCATTAATAGGTACTTTCAAGAAAATTCTCTGGATACCCCCTTTCATCAAAAAATATTATTGCATCATAGCATAACTGGATACAATATTATTAACACGTAATGACAATGTGAAACTTCGGAGAAGAAAATTTGATATTATTTTATCATGTTATGTGAGATATTGTTCTGCCAAGAATTGTTACAATTGTTTCAAGCTTTTGTAGGTGCCCTCGCCCTCTTCGATAAAAACTTTTTGTACTGGATGCAACTATCTTCCCAATTCAGAGAAAGAATATTATTCAGATAGAATGTGACACTTATTCAATACTTATTACAAATATACACTAAAACTATTCTTTCAAGTACAACTATCACTATCAAGTTTCCAGGCCATTGCCATTCATTGTGCAAGGGACGAGGAGGGTAAGGGGAAAACTTCGCCAAGGATTCTGGCCACGTCCCGAACATCGGTTTAAATTCGCATCCATCCGTTTCATCAGCTCGTACGGCTGGCACACCATCTGCATTCCCAAGTACCAACCACCTGAATGGAGCTTCCATATTCCTTCCCCAGCTTTCTCCTCCGCTCCTCGATGGATGACTAGAAAGATGTCGAACGGTGAAAGCTAGCGGCCTTGGAATTGGGGAGACGGAGCCACATATGTATAGCGAGTGCAATTTCCATACTAGCTTTTATCATTGAAGATATGGAGATATTTTTTCTCTCTGTCCGTCATATTCATTCCTCGTCAGTCAAAATGATGATTAAATATCAAAAGTAACAAATTACTTATGTGACTATGACTAAAGCATACTTTCTCCTCCTATCTATATAATGCTTATGCTTCGAGCAGGTGATGCAAAGCACTAATAACTTTAAAATAGCTCGCGTCATCCATCCTTAAGAAAATAAGTTTTATTAATAATATCTCCTCCTCCTCCTCCCCCGAAGAAAGCTTCATTTACTCTGAAAGCTGGTTTTGTGCTGGATTGGATAGCTGGATCATTCTTCCCAACTGGATATTCTTACTCATCTTCTCTTCATACTTAACAGGCTAAAACCACAGGGAGACTTATTACTTGGGAAAAAGACTTGAGAAAACCCACACAGACTGGCATAACGGGGAAGTTTTAATAATGTCATAAATTACCTTAATGCCATCCGTAAAACGACAGCACATTTCACATCTGGCTTAATATGCACATGCATGTTCATACCAGAAACCAGTTTAACCATATAAGGGGATGTGCCATACATAAAAATATATGCACTCATTGTCGTGGACGGCCTTTTCAGCTCCAGGAGATATGTAGAATAAAGAAAAGAAGCTTGAGAGACAAAGCAGCAATAAATCTTGGAGCCGATAGCTATCCTTTCCTTTCATCAGAAGAAGATCCTGATGGTAGATGCGGATGCTAGATATATGTATTCCTACTTACTATACTTTCTCCGGTGGAGAGAGAGCGACAAGGGAATATAATTCCAGAGAAGTAGGTCCTTCCTTGCCCTACGGAGACATACGGAGATCAAGTGCCTATGTCGATGAATATTTTTAGATGAATAAAATTCCCCCAGACTGGAGGAAGAGCTATAATATATGTACAGACCCACAGCTATATAAACATTCTCGAGACTTGGAGATAAGAGTACACCTTTCCCTCACAGATCAGGCAAGCCTATTTTGACATAGGATGGATTGGAACGAGAGGAGATGGATAAGCAAACACATAAATACATCTATGAAGAAATTTGTGATTTCTGTTGATGGATTTCTAATATAAAACGGGGGAAAGGGGGGATTTAAAATGTGTTTGGTATGGTTTTGCTAAAAGCGAAAGAAAGAAAAAAAGTTGAAAGAGAAAGTTTGAGTATTGATGGGAAACTCCAGGCTAATACCAACCATCAACCAACCAGGAAAACGCAAACGCAGCAACCGGAAATGTTCAGCCCAAATTCTAATATAAAAATGCCTCCAGTACAAACAAATACAAATACAAATTGACGAAGATGCCTGTCTAAAACAAGGAAGGATTCTCAGGTGAAAGTGCACAATAAGTAGAGATTGAATCGTAAACTGTCGGCAAATGGTGTGCAGCACAATAATCCTGCTAGAACAGCCTGATATATTAGTAGCACTTATTCAGCACGTTAGACGGGAACATAACATATTATCCTTTTAACTTTTACTTTCTCCCTGTATGGTTCTCTCAGTTCTCTGCGTGTCCTATTCTCATTAGCATCTCAAGTGGAACTGGAAACTCTGCTAATAACATAATAGCACAAGAGGAAATCTCTCATTCCAACGGTGTTGAATGAGTGGATTCTCTTCTGAATCTCAAGATGTTTGTTCCACATAGGCTGTTCACATCCCCCACTCAATCCAAAGCAAACTTAAACTGGGTAAGTCCATGCCAGAAGAGTAAAAGTTGTTCCTGCTCACTGTTCATATATGAGTTATTTTTACTTGGGAAAATGTGTTAAAATGTGTCGCCTCCTTATCTCCATTCCACTCAAAATAGGAACATACTGGGAGATAAAATTTCTCCCATGCAAAGGATGGGCAGCAAGGAATCTGTGATAAAAGTCGTCAAGAATCACATCACTGACATCATCACATTATCTATGAGTATAATTCTGTCACGATAAGGTAGATACAATATATGTAGGCTAAGTAAGATTAAGATGAACATAAAAAATCTATTCCTTTTCTTGTTTCAAACTCTATTTATATTTATTAAGCCTATGCAAGGCACACGAGGAAAGAGAGAGATATAGGATGGAGGACACACGGTAAGTGTGACGGAATAATAGCAGTGGCAAAACAACCCATACGGGAAATCCGTTGGGAAACTCTTCCTCTCCTAACTTCCAACTCGATAGCTTAAACTTTTTTCCCTCAAGTTTTTTCCTCGTTTCTTCGGAGAAGAAGATAGGAACAGATGTTGTTGCGTGCTTACATTCCAGCTCCAGCCTCCACTCCAGTTTTCTAAGCTAAATTCCCTGATTCTAAAAATATCAGGGTAAGGATAAGTGGTATAAATAATACAATATTATATACTAATGTAATATAGTTTAGTTAAGAATTAGATATACAAACTTATTCGAGATACTGCTGTGAGGAGAAAGGCTGTGATGTGATGTGTAAAGGAATATAATAGGGTTTGCTTCCTTGAAAATAAAATCTAAACAGAAAAGCCTGTAACAACTTGATCATAGAAAGGGGATTTGTAGGGAAAACCATGACTCATTCAGTTAGTCAGTTTGGGTCAAAGTAAAGAATTCCAAAGAGACTTATTATCATTATCTAAAACCATACGTACTACTTGTTTCATTATTAATTATTAATTACCTATCCAAGCTTTTTAACTCCTGGATCCCCAAAGTTTTATCAAATATAAAAATCTTTTTTTTTGCAACGTTTTTGAACTTTTAAAACTTAGATGCCAAAAGTAAATTTGATTAAGAATCTCATTCAATTGTGGTTCTTAGGTTGTATATTGGGAATACCCACCCGAGTACGGTTTACGATTAGGACAATTTGATTATGAGTTTGATAAAAAAATTAATTAAAGCAGATTGATAGGGCTTCAAAATTAGATTAGAAATATTTGGCTATAGTGGCGAATAACTTTGCAAAATTGAACTATCTGCTCTCTTATCTTTAGAATTAATCACTTTAAGTTGATATCGACACATTACCCTATGTTGCAAAATGCTTGACCTCTATCTTCAACGGTTACTTTCTATTTCTAACGAAATCTGTTGAATCCAGCGTCCACCTTCAGAATCGTATTTCCCTCTAAGGGTTATTTATAAAGTTCATAATATTTTATCACATTATTACATATAGTTAAGAATTGGGATGAATAATGGCTTGAAATAACGGTATGCTTGGTGCTCGAGCAGAATATAGTTGTTGGAACTTTTAGATATTCTTGCTGGAAATTGGAGGGAAGTGGTAAAACCACCGTATTTTGTCGGTGCTATATGCACATGTTATAAATATAAAGGGAGCATGCCTCGTGTTACACCATTTCACCGTCTGTCCCTGAGAATTTTATTAAATTCATGTGAATGTGGTTTGTCAGTTATTTTTAGAAGTTCTTGGTCGAGCTTCTCAAGTTTGCAATTATGAATGTATGTCTGGGACGAAATTGTTAATTTTCCGGTTTTAGGTATAGCTTGGCCGTAAATTAAGTACTCGGCAACCGCACTTCCGGTGCAGCTACTTTCTAATTTATTGGAGTTCTCCTCGGCGCAATCAACTGCGTTTTCATGCAAAATGAAGATGAAGGAATGTTGGCTCTATAACCATTATTAATTAATACCTTATCGGAATTAGGCAAACCTTTCGGTTTGCCGAAAACGGGACAAAAATCAATCGTACAATCTTAATCACGAAAATCCAAATAAAACATTTAATAATTCTAAGCCTGCTACTACTGCATAATTATAAAGAAATTTGCTACTACATTATTCAAATCTTTTCAATTTATAAACATATTCTGCATATCACCCATTTCAACATTAAGCTCTCTGTGTAATTAACAGATAAATAAATTTTACCTCATGTTTACAGAAGCTTCTATAATATGAATATACTCCAAAAATTTAGAAACGTTATAGTATATTTATGTCCACCCAAACATATTCCGTTCTTCTGTCTATTTTCTCCCTCCCTCAGCAGAAACAAGAGCATTTTCTCCCTGATTAGTGATTAGTAGGGATGCCAATTTGTTGCGAAAAAAGTGACCAAAAAGTTGCGCTAAAATTGTAAAATAGTTGCGTTTGTTGCGTTTTTCAAAAAGCATTCAATTTTAGGAACAAAAATTTAAATATTATGTTTTTTTACGATTTTTTGCTAGTCCAGCATTCAAGGTTAATCAAAACACCTATTTAAAAAGGGGGTTTGTTTAAGAAATCAAGCCATCAAGCAAGGATTTAATAATTCTAAACCGATTTTTTGCATATGGCACAGTAAAAATATCCAATTTCGTAAATTTCTATGAGAATATTGAGCAAAAACTGGAAAATATTCCGTTTTGGTAGCATTAGTTGCGATTATTTCCAGAAAGTTGCGGTTCGTTCTAAAAGTTGCGAAAGTTGCAAAAGTTGCGAAATTGGTGACCAAATTTTTGCATAATTTTGTCCAAAAAGTAGTCCTAAGTTGATAAAAGGTGGTTAACCATACTTAGAAATCGAAGTTGCGACTTTGTTGTGAAAGTTGCATTTGGGCATCCCTAGTGATTAGAGACGTTTTGCCAATGGATGGGTCCCTTTTTCCATCGTCTCGAAACTTTCTTTGGTAAACTTATTTGGTAAGACGATCGATATATTTGGCTTGGTTTTTGCTTCTGGTTATTCGGTCGGTGAGGAATGTGCAGTGAGGTATGTCGTTTGTAGCATCATCACCTTTTACCGTTTTGCCTTCAGGAGGTTTCCCGGTTCTCATGGATGGCGGAATAAGTGAATTTGCAGATAAGGAATGGAAAGCATTTTACCTATTTTTCGTCTAGTCTGAAACGAAACGTGAATCGAACTTTAGATATTGACGGTACTGCTGCCTCTACATTTGCATAAATGAATCAGACGAAGGAATAGCAAGCCCCCGTCTATGTTTACGCCAATTGTATTAAGTAAAAACACAATTTAAATATAACTAATGCTTCATTTAGATACGTCATCAATACATATATACCTACTTCCACTTGTTTTACTACGGAAGACCATAGATAGAAACAATCTGATATTGAACCACTTTTCAATAAGATATTGTCTCTGGTCCACATCATCAATTTAATTATCTTTTGCTTTCACCGCTGAAACAGGAAAGCGTTCCTGTTCCGGTCAGGAAGCCCATCCCATTGTTATATGAGTTTGTTCAAATGAAAAATTTCAATTCGCAAAGGCATCATAGATCTAATATTTTTTTCTACCTAGATAAAAAATTAATAAGCACTCACGCTGAAGCCCATCGTTGTAACTTTTGTCGACGTCTCCGATGCTCGGATGACATTCTTCTTATTGTCCACCCAGCAGACTTACTTCTCTGATACTATTTCTATGTACCAGAGAAGAAGAAGTCCCAACGTGCTTGATTCTTTGTATTTTTCCTCGCTTTCTCCCTTCGTCTACCAAAAAGGGAAAGTGTTCGCTTATGTAAAAAGACTACTAACAATGATATTGATGTCGATTCCGTTACAACTGGCGAGAAGAGTGGCTTCGACTCTGATTCAAACGTGCTTTTCCTTTCAGGAAATGGGATTTTATTGCCTTTTCTTTCTCCTCCGTGGTCTCCTTTCTCTAGAATATTAGAAAAGGTAGGTAGTTGCACATCAGTTATTGCAGTACGTGGTACGTCTCCACCAACTGGAGAAAGCAGATCACGCACAGATCCCTCGTTGATAGGAAAACCAAACAAGATATCGAAAATGGGATCGGTTGCCGGAGCCTCAGTACCTTTCCCCGTACAAATGCCAATCCCAGAATAAGTTTCAGTTTTGTCACTAGCTATAAAACTTGTTGGTTTAGATGGTGGAGTAGGAGAATAGTCTTGTCTCCTTATCTCCACTGTAATTTCACCTGGTTCAACCTCCTCGGTCACCTGCCGAGGCTGGAAATTTCTTAATATACACGATGCAGCTGTGGCAGCTCTATGGGAAAATTTAAAATTAACAATACACAAACACCGCCGCCACCAACCCCAGTAACAACAATCACGGTAATAAAGTAAATGTCCACATGTTTTCTTTTCGGTTAGAGAAATCCACTCCGCTCTCCCCACACTTAAGAGTAAAGTTGGAGTTGAGATGATGCTTCCAGCATCACGAGAAACATTTTCTCTAACTTTCACTTCTCTGTGCTCTTTAGCCGCCTCCACCTGGAGCGTTATATTTTTTACTTGGCTGCTTGTTAGCCAGCTAAATGAAATTTTATACGGGTGAATGGAAGCCTCCTCTTGGAAGCTTGGCAAATGTTTAATATTAGATGAGTTAACGCTTGACAAGCCAATAGCTTGACATTTGGGAGGGCATCCCTTCTCCTTCGGAAAATGTTCCCCCCAAGAACCATAGCCATGCACATTCAACTCATATAAATTAGGATGAGAAGTTTCACATGCATAGTTAGACCGAAACCCAATCCCAAATCTTGAGATTGGCAACGTATTTCCCAGATAAAAATATTGATTTTTAATTGACTGGGAATCGTTAGCGCGTGAGAATTTCGTAATGGTGGAAGTGGGAGGAAGTGGAGGGTGACAACAGCACCAGCAGCTTTCTATTGCTTTCACTTGGAGTACAGATACGGACTCATTATCCTTGATTAGTATTGGAATCTGGCGGATCCTTACGGGAGAAAGCACGACTTGCCTTTCATTTCTTCGGATTTGGAACTCCTCTTCAGACTTCTTGGGCTGTTGTGAGCACCACCACGTCAAATCATTATAAAGTCGCCACGAGGAACAACACAGCACATCCAAGAAGAAAGTAGTCAGTTGCCTAATCCAAATCCAATCAAGTAATAATGTTATTTGTACTATTAGAGCAATAGCAATGGCTAATGAATGGAGGAGGGAGGAGGTGTCGTTGGACAACACTTGATTATACGACGACGACGAGCACAAGTACCAGAAGTAGTAGAAAGATATCACATACAGGTACTTATTAGTAGCTGTAATCCCCGTAGCATCTACTGAGGAGACATAAGCTTCCCCTCCAAGAATGTCATTTTCTTGTCTTTTTACGACAGTTGTTACTTTGTTATTATGGGCTCCGGTTTTTCTTTCGTTCGCTTCTGTTGGCGAGTGGTTGCATACCTCCCTCATTTTCACCTTGAGTCGTCGTCCGTACTACTAATGTTGATGAGATCTTCGATATTACTACAATAATGGCTGCATTCCCTAATTTTGATTCTTGTTGTGCCGATGTTGTTAATGATGATGATTGGGATGTTGAGTAACGGCGGCAGAGGGTTCTTGTTGGTATTACATTAGGTAGAATTTTCAGAGCTAGTGTATAATCTGAAGGGATTATGACAACTTCTAATGATGTAACTACTAGATTGATCATTGGAGTACGGTGGGAATCTCAAGTGCCTAAAAATGTTTGCTTTAATTGCTCCAGTAGCGTGGCCAATGGCCCAATGGGAGAGACTTCCCTTACAATTTTCGATTGTGTTAGTATGCTCATATCATCCATAATTTTTTGCAGTCAGTATTATTTGCAGGTATGATGCATTTTTGAAATGTATGTTTTGTCGAAACAATCAGATAAATTATTTGCAGAGATGAAAGATTAAATTTTATTTAAGTGCAAGCTTGCATTTTTCGATGTAGGCCGGTTGAACTGGTTGAAAGTCGAACGAAAGTTTATTGTGTACATTCAGGATCTTATTCAAATTAGATTCGTGGTACGGGTTACGGTAATTGACTGCGATTGTTTATCAAGGTACAACATTGTCAGATAGTACTTCCATACCCAACATAAACTTATATTTTTTAACCCAATTGAGCCAATATTCCCGTAATTTGCAAGGACTAATTCATCTGCCTGAAATTAATTTAAACCTTGTTAAGACTGAACCATTCCCCTACAAAATGTTTCTCGCCTTTCTTTTGAAACTTACTTACAAGTATTAACAGAGAAGAAATCCATTTTCATCTTTGCATGCGAGTCCAAAATCGAATTTTCCAACAGGCGATATATGTACAGACGAGTTAAAAAACTTGGTAGTGGGTCGCAGTGAGTAGATATTTTAGTTTTAGATGAAATGACACTGTTCTCTGGAGTGAAGTGTGGGAAACGGTTCATTCGCCGTACTCGCCGTACCCACACAAGCGGTGGAGCATGGGAAGACCATATCACATTGCTTTCCCCCACTTTTGACTGACATGAATGCGAAATGCATAATGCATGTAGACAAACCAGATCCCCGCTATCAGTGCCAAGCCAGGACAGCATGCGGGTTCACATTCAATATATGGACTATGTGTGTGTGGGGGGAAAGTTTAATACTGTGTGTGGTAGTCGTTTGTGTGCTCATTCAGTGGAAGGAATGACGAATGACGAGCGGAATTGGCATTACGGGAATTACTGGAAGAAAATTGTCTTTTCTGGAGAAAGTAGAGAATATTCCAGTGGAAGCCGGAGAACGTAAAAATACATATGTATATTTATGCAGATTACATCATATCCCATTCAATTCACTCGCGTGCAATCATGGACCTTGTCAACGTGCGTCTATCTCTATCATTTCATAAATTATCTTTTCACTTCACACGTGCGGAGAATAATGACATATTTCATTATTTTGTAATGTTATTTCATGTTTTAATTGCATTATTGTTTAAAACTGTTAATACTCTTTCAAAATTGATTTCCAGTAACTCATTAATGGCTCATGTTACATAATAAAATACCCCGGCCAAAACATCACGTTCACGAGCACGATGGAAAACTGACTTGGGTATATATACCGAGCTCATGACCATAATCATGATTGCCACACATTCTCCCAAGTCGTTCACCCAAGTATCAATATAAGAAGTACCTTTCCATACGTGTTAGGTTTTAGTCGTTTTCGCTTCCAATGAATGTGGAAAAGGGCTTATTACAAAGTAGCTATCTGCCAACTCGGCACTTTGATCATCGAATCACGGATGATCATAACTTGCACAGAATGTATAGGAGGGAGTCATAATAAAAAATTGGATGACGATGTCCCATTTTGAGTTGTTAGCAAGACTCACATATTATGGCCCTTACTGCTATTGGTATTATATAACCCATATTAGAAGAATGACGATGCTGTATTTTATAGGCAATCAAAATGGGTATATGGCCACAGTTCCTTAAGTATTATTACTTCCCCTCGTACGAAGAAAAAGACCCCCACCACCATTCATATTCACATAGTCGTTATAATTGGTATCACTCCATAGCACCTTTACTGCCATTAAAACGAGAAACCAGAGCTAGGTTGGTAAGTATATTTCTCTCTGCCCATTTTCGAAACGGGGAGGGAATGTTAATATTTTCATTTTATGTATGTTTGTGTTCGGTTATCCCGCTAACCCAACTTCCGTATATGCATTCATCCACCTTGTTTGTAGGTATGACACAGTTCACTGGAGAAAGTCGGGAGAAAATATAAATCCGACTGCTACAGTATTGCGAGCTATAAATCCTTTCATTCTAGAATCACCATCTTATAGTGTATATTCCTCGACTCTAGGTGTGAACCGAACCAAACACTAGACCAGCTTGATCAGCTTCATTCCATTTCTATTAACTTATTTGAGAGCTGAACGATTCAGCTTCTCCACCACACCGGAAAATCGGACGGGACTCGACGAAAAGATTTTCCCTCTTAGTTATTGCTTCGTTTTTATATGATGGCTGATGGCGTAGTTTAATCTTACGATGGAATTAATTTTATCCTAGTTATAGTCCCCAATCCCTATCAAAGGAACTGCCGCTTGGCTACTGATGTGAACTGCAGCCGTGCCACATGCACTTATGGGAAGATGATTCTAAATCTTGAAAGAAAATATTTCTGCTTTGCTTTACTCCATTCTGTTTCCCTAATACGAATGTGAGTAGTCACAGCCCTAGTCAAGTTAGTCATGAGTCATGAGTACGGATGGATAGTTCACTTTTACTAGGATTTTGACTCACAGAACAGAACAGAGTCACGTTTAGCTTAAAAGGAGGGAACGTTGGCAATCTGCACAAATGTGTACTCAACTGTATTCATGAAGAAGGGAATGAGCTGAGACTTGGGGAGGGATGTATGTTAGCGAACAGGTAGTTGTAGTGAACTTGTGTAGGATAAAGTTAATGGGAAATATCTCAACATTGAATTAGCAGTCCTTCCCCTCCCCTTTCAACTATTTCCATTTTTTAAAGCAACTTTCCTTTCCGCCCACAGTCACTGCTCATTATATAATATATCCATTTGTTTTTTATACATTCACATTCCAGCGAACTGTAGATGATGTTGGTGCTACTCTTGCTTGTGTAGACTTGAAAGCAAGCAGGAAAGAAACTGCTTTCACTCTCGTCGCCTGAGCTTGAGCAGAATCGTATGGCTTATGCTTTCCCCGATTTTTCTAACAAAAAAGGGGAAGTCCTGCTCTGCTGAGCTTTTAGACAATTGATATTTCACTGATTAATTAAAAGTGAAACAAATTATGCCAGTGCTGTGCTGCACCCAACAATATCCAAACGAGATTAAATGCTAGGCAGATTTTTTTTCGTAAATCCCTTTAATTCAGTTTTTCCTCTCCAGCAATTACTGTCAAACTGGAGGATTTCAGAGTAAGCACATGTAACTCCACGTATTACACACATACTCCATACATATTATGATCATGATCACGATCCCCACCATGATATGGCTTTATTTAGCCAGTTTTGTGAAGTCACTTGAGTATACGATGGAGAGAGCCTCCTCTATTTTCAACAATGGCCAGACACACACAAGTTATATTGATCTTCTGTCAGGAATTAAGCTGGCTGACAACGTTGGCCATCTACCCTGACACATCCTCCTTCTCTCTAAATGAGACAGACTCCTCTGAATGAAATATATATGTGGAAGAGGACAGAGTTCAGCAGTTCGACTCGAGTAAATTACAAAATAGCACAGTGGGACACTGATGAATACTTAATGAGAGGCTCTTCTCTCAGCTTTCACTTGTTTATTCCAGCATTTCCAGCCTTCCTCCTCTCTCTTAATATATACTCAGCTCACTAAATACACGCCTCCTCATCCAATCCACTACTACTTTCACCATCATCACCCCCACCAGACAACTTTTGATGTATTTTTTTCTATGGCTGGTTGGGTGATAGGCTTGTCTCGTTGTCGTTTCACCTTATTCAATAGACGCAGAGTAAATTATCTGCTCCTTTCAACTGAATTATTTGTAAGAGAGAGGGAACAGCGGGAGCACTATCAATCCAATAGTCGAGCAAAATGATACTAACTACTTTCTCCCCCTTGTCTGTAGCCCTTTCTCTCTTCCTTCCTGTTGTTGCATTTTAGGAGGGGAAGTGGAAGTAGAACTTGGAACCCAATAGTGGCACAGTCATATCAACAACCAGCTCTCAGCCAGCTCGGAGCGGTGTGCAAAACTATGCATATGCATGGGAGAGTGGAAGAAGAGTAAACACGAGGCAGGGAGGGAAAGAGAAGGAGAGGCCACGAACGGAAAATGTAGAGGAGAAAAACGACAACGGAACATTGAGGCTGATGCTGAGGTGATTGGTGGCATAGCGCAGAAGTAGTCCCTGGAATAATATCTATATCGGGGAGAGAACGAACTTTCACTCTTATGAATGAATGAAATCCTAGAGAAAAACTAGTTTCTTATTTGATTGGAATTGGAAGCCGGAGAACGAAGGGACTCGCATTTTTACTTACATTTAGTGTATATTTTACAATATAAGCAGGTCAATAAAGTAATGAAACAGCTCAAGTCATATGGCATGGGATATTTCAAAATTCCGTAATATTCCGTATTAAAGAGAAAGTATCACATCCACCATCCCAGTCAACAAGAAAGATAACAAATGCCTCTTCATAATGTGCTAGCAAACTTGATAGGTCAAAATAAAATGAGCTTATCTATTCCTGAAATTCTCCATCACCATTGACATCATCACGCACCACGATCATTGATGATGTATGTCCTAGTCCTGCAGTATTACACACTGTATATTTGACAAGAGAAAAAATCTTCCCTTTTCATTCCAAGATTTGGAATATGAAGAAACAAATCTTTCGGATGTGAATTGTGATGGAAAAGATTTCAATTTCATGGAATATACATCACGACACGAGGTAGGGGACGCAACCGTACCTTCTGCAATATTACTTATTTCTCACTAACATATTGCATAATAATTTAGGTAGGCATGCTCATGTTCTCCCTCTAATAATTTGAATTTTTTTCCCAGGGAGAAGGTCTGGCTTATCACTCCTGAACTAAGCAATAAAGTGACAAGCTCACATAAAGTTGGATTATATCAACGAAACGTCCCCTTCCCATTTATTTAAAGAATAATGCTTATATTTATATCCTTCCTTGGGAAAGTACCTTGAATACCGCGCCAGTGAAATATGCAAAGAAATTTCACACGAGGATATAAATATCTATCTCATTCTGCAAAATCAGTACTTTTCTTGACACTTTTTCCCCTTTCTTCTCTCTTCCTTTTTTTTCGATAGGTACAGTATAGAATAGACCAAATACCAGCATAGCACTATCACTTGTACCCGCCGACACTCAACTGTCACGTAAGGACGGCCTTGCAACTTGATAAAAAGAAATCGTGTGCGTTTTCATTTTCATCTTCACGTCCTCCTATCTATTTCTGTGTAGGAACTTTCTCCACCGAAAGGAGGGAGAAAGTAGGCGCATACACATTTTTCATCCTGGGATGTGATATGATGTAACAAGCAATGATACTGACGATGAGAGAGAGAGAGAAGTGAAACGTCCTTTGTCAAAGATGTATATTATGTTCTGTTCTGTTCCTTCTTTAGGTGAAGCAAAGTGAATCACTTTGTAGAGGGAAGATATATAGCATGGAGGAGAAAGCAGGATATTCTGGTAAACAGTGTGAGGATGATTATTATTATTCTCCGCTCCGGCTCCACATCTAAGTATATATCAACTTGCTTGAGCAAAGAGAAAGTAGAGAGAAATTGAGAGAATGAGAGAGTCAGAGTCAGAACTGTGAGCACAGAGACGCAACAAAAAAGGGAAGAAGAAAAATTTTCTTTGTGTTCAGAAGTCACGTCGACGACGACATGCCAAGAAATAAGTCTTAACTCTGATCGACGTTGGGAAGATGAGATGAAGATGAGAAGGAGGTGGGAAGAGAGATGGAGAGAGGGCAAAATAGAAAGTGAAACATGAAAAATCTGTATATGACCGAATATAGAACAGTGAGATGAGAAGGCTCTTACTCAACTCAACCCTTTTCGCACAGTTTAGGTTGAAGTTGAAGTAAGTATAAATATAGTCAGTTCTTGTTCAGTTCAGTTGTATTTATGGTATAGAATAGGAAAAGGAAAGTCACATCTTCCCCCTACTTACTCCTCTCATACTATGGTTAGTAAGTTCTAAAAGAAACTAACAAAAACTGAGCCTACACCACTACCACTAGAACTCTAGCTTTTTATTCTCCCCTCAACTGTTTCTTGCGGTTATGTTATGTATGAGCAGCTCTTCTTTCCAGTTTTTCCTTCTTAAGAAAGTAAAATAAGAAGAGGAGAAGGAAAAAAGTTGGGAAAGAAAGTGATAGAGAGAGAAAGTGTGGTTGCTCTCAGTCTAAGAAAAGGATGAGATGAGATGATATAGAGAAAGTTGTTGAGACCAGCGATTCCTTCCACATTATCCTATTCTTATATTCCTCTCTAACTAAAGTCCAATCCAACTAACATTTCCAAAGGGAAATAATAATATCTAAGCCCATAGTTCCATAGTTCAATGGTGATGGGAGGATGATAGTTATACTAGTGCCTTATGATATGAAACAGTGACACGATCTCAAGATACTAAAAACATCTTACGTCAATTTAATAGACGCAAAATCTACTTTAACGTATGACTTTCCATATCTCAGATATTTCCCCCCTCCTCCTTCCCCTCATCTCACAGTCAGAATCATGTCCTGTCCTTGTCAGTTCAGTTGAGTTCAGATCAGATTCAGTCTGCACAAAAGTTATACAAAATGGGGGAAGAAGAAGATGAAGGAGAAAAAAAGAAAGTAGAAAACAGCGGCCCTAAAAAGTTCACAAGGTGGTGGAGGGGAAAATGCTCTCTCTGGTAGTTTGCAAAGAATCCTTATAATTCAATTCCCAAAATGCTTATCGATAAAGAACCATCAGCCATGCTTAGCATCATCATCATACGAGCCATATATGAATAGGTAGGTATATAAATATATTGCTTCTTTCTCTCCGCCTGTTTTCATCTTCATTTGTAACTATTTCATCTTCTTTATCAACAAAAACAAACCTTGTTGTGCGTAGTTATTTCATTTCATATAATGTGAAATATAACTTATCAGAGGAGAGGAGTGAGGAGCCTTCCAAAAAAAACTTTATTTGTTGAAGAAAGTTAAGTAAGCCCCTCTAATAGTAATATCAGAAAAGTATTGCATCCTCCTTTAAACACTATCATTTAGCAGTAAGTACTTTCACTTTTGAAAGTATATATCATCCTAACTTGAAGAAATACATCTTATTCTCTTCTACTTTTACTCCTATATACAATTGAGTATGTATTATATTTGAAATTGTGCAATTACCAATGAAATGCCACACCAGGAATCATAAACCTTGAATGAATGAAAATGACATGGTTGATACTGTTATGGTAAGGTGCAGGTAACATTACAATAAAATATTTCCTTCACTCAATTCGCATTTACACGATGATATTACGAGTTACGACGGGGTGTAGATGGGAAAATTGTGTGAAATGAGAAACAACTTTTGACGATATTATAATACTTACTGTATACCTAGCTATCATCAACCTATATAGGTATGCATTATTTTTTGGTACGTAAGTAGAGTGGATAAAAAGCATTTTACTTGATGCGACACGTACTTACAGAAAATATATATATCAAATGGTTTCTCTCATCGTCAGTCCCTTTCCCATCTCTCGTACTTTCCCTTTTTCAACCAAGGCAAAACCAAGGCAAGGCAAGAGTTAAATGCAAAAGCCCAGTTGTGTTATTCCCTCCTCACTCGAATCCGAATCTCGTAGAAGAGACAAGGGTGATGGTGGAGAGTGGGGAAAGTAAGGTCGTTCGTTTTGTTCCAGAGCTTTGACTTTCTCTCTCTCTTTCTCTCCAACGAGGATTGTTAAAAATAGGACTGGTTTGGTTCTCTGTTTCTGAAAAAGTATTTTCCCCGTCACTATTAAGTATAAAAAAGCTAAGTAGGTAGTAGTGCTACCGGAGTAGTGCGAGAAATAATAAAAAATGAGAAGGGAAACGTATTTCTCGATAAAAAGGAAAGAGTTACTAGGCTCAGTCCCAGAATGTTCCCTCTATCCCATTAGCGTTTTTACTCGTTTATTTTAAAATAAATATATCTACTTTGGTCCATGCCTCACCAACCAGCCAACCAGCATCAGATCAGCCAACTCAGACGTGGAGAAAGTCGACAGTTTTTTTTACTGGAAAGAATAATACATTTACTACTGAAGTGAAAGCCTGGATCAAAGCCTACCTTACCATACCATATTACCCTTCCTTGGCCTTTGGCCATATAAAACGCATTTATTGACATATTTACCTATATACAATATGGGTGAAGCGGATTTGGGAGGATTCAGTTGCACCAAACCAAGCTCAAAGCTCCAGCCCGACCTGGACTGATCTCATCCCTCGTCTGGCTTCCCTCCTTTCATTGATGCAGGAAAGTGGAATATATCACATCACATATCTCTTGTTTAACATCATCAGATTAAACAAATGACACAAGCTGCAAGCTGCTTTCCCCATTGGGGAAACAGCGTCCCCAACCCAAAATCATTCTATTACGTAATATAATATTCAATAGATTTAGTATTCATATAGTCCTAATCCCCTTAACCTACTATACACATCTGGTCTGAAGTAACCAGGAATATTTTTTAAAAATCACTTTGCATGCTGCATCTGTAATTTGTGTAAATAAATTTTGTCATCATCCTCATCATCATAATGATACTGTTCATTAGTACATACACATTTGCTTTCACTTCCTCTCCCATTATATTATATCATTTTACATTTTCATGGGATAATGAAACGAGATGGAACATTCGTGGGGAAACGAGTTTGACCCATACAACGCCATTATCTCTCCAGGAGCAGGAGCACGTTCACAGAACAGTCTAACGGAACAGAGGACCCATGTCCTGTATGAAATGAAATATGGCCCATCCCTACCCAAAATGTTATAAAAGGGTTATGTCGCGTGATGTGCTGATTTTGGAGACAGCATCCGGGAGCACAAAGGATTATTATTATGTTATTTTATATATGGATTTAGACATTCATATTAATGTACTAGCTTGTATGTATTGACCATCTGTTTGGATGCTGGAGAAAGCTTTAATATGTAATAATGGCATTACTGACCTCAGGCGTTTGTTAAGACCTTGCATCTCTCATTCCTCTCTCTATTCTCCCCATTATAGTATAAATATTTACTCCTGGAGAGACTTTCACTTTTGTACGAGATCATAATAATAATAATACTTTATGACTGTGTATGGGAATGGCACAATGAGAATTTTCGCAGGATGGAGGGAGGATTTCCAATGGAAAGAAACATCACCGGATTATAGTTTACTGCTATCGTGCCAGTCAGCAATAAATCTTATTTTATAACTCCATCCATTTGGCTTCCTAAGCTCAAGCGTTCATGAACTGCAGGTAGTATACAAATGTATCCCTTTTCATATATGAATGAATGGATATATGTGTTGCATAACCAGTGATAATTCAACAATAGGATTATGCTTTCATTCGTTGAATCTGGTCTCAACATTCCGTTTCCTGGTTTAGATACTCCCCCATGGCAAATGGTACATATCTGTCGTTTCATTACGGGAGAAAATTGAAAAATGTGTGCCATGGATTTGGAATGGCCACCACATTATTACAGTGGCTGAGTCTGTATCTGCTATAAATTTCCGAGAATGATATAGGTAGATAACTATTGGCATTATAAAGTGTACATACGGGAATTATTCCTCAAACCACAAATGATTTTTTGATGGGAAGCAGGTTCATTGTTTCGGCATTGTAAAACGAAGCATATCATGATTGTTTGTGTGACGGGCTTATTTCCTTTCATAGCTCAAAAACACCCTTTCATGGTGGATATAGAGGCAATAGTAGTGTGGTCGTGGTTTTTGAAATTGGGCCGATTTTGTTTAGAGATGGGTTGGCTATGCCACAAGAGAAACAACGCAATTTGTATCTAGCCTGTAATTTATATTCTAGAATCAACCAGTTAGAATAGGCTATTCCCACGTAACACATGGTAAAAGTATGCTTGCATCTGATGATAACCGATGAGGAACAACCTGCAGTAGGATAAGGAAACATAATCTATGTCATAATGGAGAATTAGGAAGGGGAAAGGGGAAATAGGAATCCAGGATTTTTCTCTTGGGTAAAAGGTTTCCGTTTTGTAAAGAAGCCCGAGGGCCGTAACCGTAGTCCTATTAAGATTGTTTTGCTATTATATGCAATGCTTTTACTCTTAATTGGGAAAATTTAGTTTTTTATGTGAGACAGGACGGAATGTAAGAAAGGATTGTTTCCACATTGCTTTGTTTGAATATGTATAGGTAGTATAATGGTAGGTAACTATAATGGAAGATGGATCCAAGATCCAACCTATACAAAGCTGATGGTTTTGCAGACATCTCTCCCAACTCCTTCTCTTGTCCGAATGTGCGTATGTTGCGGTTTGGTTTCCAGCAAATTGAAGTTGTGTTGCTTTGTGTGGAGCAAGAGAAAGTCGAGGAGAAAGTTGTTTGTGGATTTTCTTATGTTTAACTTTATTATTTCCTGTTCTTCAAAAGAAAAGCCAATATGACTTGTTGCGGGAATGCAAGTATATGGATGTTGCGGGTTGGGATACTTGGGATTTAATCCAATAGGATAAATGATGATAAAATACAAAGGGAATACTTCCTCATTGATGGAGACGGAACAATGCTTGCCCTCATGAAATGAAAAGCGTGTAAGAATTAGTTGATGAAATAAGCCATAAATGGCGAGACCACAGTTCGAACTCCATGTATTATTACCTTTCTGGTTAACCCTTGAGGAGCAATATGCATTACATTGTTTGTAAAAATCGCCAGTACATATCACATTCTGTTTTAAATTTCAAAATCAGAAAGACGGAGACAAATGATTAGTTAATTTAAGTACAAAGTTCAAAATGATAGCTGGCCGGAGTTAAGAATATCTTAACCATGATTATCCAAGAAAATCCCCTTTTTAAGTGAACCTTGGAAAGTGGGCTATTTTTTAAGCGAAATATTTATTCACGCAACGAACGGGAACAAACTTCATTCAGGAAAAGAAAGGATCTTTATACCACGTTCAACATTTAATATATGATTCAAGTTGAAAAATCGGCGAACTAGATGCAGATCCTTTGGGACAAGCTATATCCCTTCCTCTTCATCCTCACTTGGCATAAACAGCTACCTACCATAAACCTACAATGCCTATTATTACGTACTAACAGTGTGAGTTTTACTCTATCAATGAGCAAAAGAAGCTGGAACGGAGAAAGTAATGCCACACCAGTGCCATTACGCAACCCCTGGAAGGCATGCCATGTGCGTTTTCCCTTGTAATATTTAAAAGAGGATGATGATGATAGACCCCACATCTGTACGATTATGTAATTCTACTCCTTCTTGGTGGGAATATGGGTGGGAAATAGCTCGTCATTTGCATAGCAGTTTACATTCCATGCAAAATAACCCTCATGATAATAATATGGTTTGTAGTCATTCTGTCACTCATCTTTATTCCAATAGACGTAGACAAAGGGGCATATTACAACAGATGAAACCACCAGGAAAAGGCAAAAAGTAATCTTTTCTCGTGGCTCGGTGACTGTCGACCTCTTTCGATCTACAATTTTGGAACACCTATAGGCATAAAACTGTATTACAAATGATGTTATTTATTACATTAGCGAATCTAATAAAAATAGTTTATGAACAATGTTGTGCGACATGACAATTGCTTAAACCCATATGCGGTATCTTTCTTTTATGTTGAAGTTTGCACCAAGTCAAGACAAAAGTTGATGATGGAATCCCAAGTAAGGCAAAATGAAAGGAAATTCAGAACCACATAATTAGAACTGAGACACTCCAGTAAACTAACTAGGACCATGTGGCAGACACCCTTAGGAAAAAGTTATGACAGGTTCAATCAGTTTCTTAAAAATATTTTCATGTACAATTTAACTAAAAGTAGACCATATATACATACTTCTTAACGGAAGATGATGGAAAAGATCGTAAAATGCATTATGAGCTTTTGAAAGAGAGATTTTACTATATAAAATGATATTGGATTGCTCTTACCAACTATATTACAGTGTATATTCCATTCGGCTACATGTACAGGGACAAGACACTTAAGAGCAAAAAGGGCTTTATATTTCCTGATATTATTGTCTACGAACCAGAGAGAAAGAGGAACTATGAATCACGTTCCTCCTTCAGCAGTTGAGTCTCTGAGTATGAAGAGCACTCTTGTCTTGAAGAGTGTAGGAAATCGTAGAGATATTAGATTTAGGGCTTCTACCTTTATTACACCTACATCAGTATAAATATGTTACTATATAGCATATATCGGGGATCTTGAATGCATTGGAAAGTTTTAGAGTTCATATGGCTAGCAAAATGTAATATCCGGTTTTATCCCTTCAACATAAAAGAAAAGGGCGAGAGGTGATGCGAATGTGGATGAAAATATCCAGAGAAAATCTATTCCATTCCACGGACCGTCAACGACTATGATGATACGATGATATAAATATACTTATATGGCTTCCACTATCATTATAGTTTCCAGGTGTTTGGTGGATGGGCTTTCGGCTCCTCTGTCCTTCAGATAGGAAAGGGAAACTTGCGTTTTCCTGACCTACTTTCTTTCCAGGTTAGGACATGAGTAGTGAAAGGGATGCCTTGGCAAAAGATACTGTAAGTGAACGGTGCATAGTGATCTGATCTGATGTGAATGTGGATGTGAAGCTGGCTGCCTCAGCTCCACGTTCTTTCTGTCTAGGAGCTTTCTAGCTAGGCTCAAGTCTCAAGTCTATATGAGATTCAGCTAAAGTCTACATTGCACATGGTCCATGTTGCTTGCCTGGGAGTGAATGAAGAGTAAGCAAGCCCCTTCTGGAAACAGATCTTTTGGAATGGAAAGCAGGCGACATCAAACCTTCCGCGAGATAAACATTTTGGGATAGAGGAGACCCGGTGAAAGTTTGTCTAGGGAGATTCTACTTTCTCTCAGTAGCGGGAGCTATGCCATCCCAGAAGAAACGTGAGGCATTGTGTCGCGTCGGCTGCCCTTACATGATCTAAAACTGTTACTAAATTACCCATACTTACAGTAAGTACTTGACAAACCAAACTTGACTGTTATATGCTTGCTTGACTTTCTGTAAATATGTAATAACCGTAAAGCAATTATTTATAATTTACAGCCATCCCATCCCCATCAAAGATTACTCGGAATATATGGGGCACCCATGAAAAAATTAATTGAGACTGGCTGGAAAATATTCAGTATATGCAGAAACTTCTGGGGACATTCTTTTCCGATTAACTGCCAAATGTATTGGAATAACAATTTTTTATTTGTTGTACATAACCAGACTCACACCAGATAAGTTCAGTTTAGTTAAAGAACAGAGACTGGACTGGACTCTTTACCGATAATGCCATATAGAGAAGTTGTCCCCATGTCCATCATATCATATTTCACACCACTTGAAGGCTACCGTCCATCAAAGGGTAATGGAGCAAGCAAAATTTATCTCCCTTCTAAGCAAAATAATCTATATTGTGTCAAGATAAGGCTAATGCTAAAAGTAAAGAGCATATACATAGTACATAGGCATAGACATTTCCTTTTTGATAATACTTCATGATAATAAGGCACACTCATACGTAATCATAATACAATAATATATGTCTACTGTCCCATTTCTGATGGCTGATTTATCAGGAAAAAAGTATTTATTTTTGCCCACACCATCAAGAAAGTAAAGTGAAAGTCAGAGTGATTGAGAAGCAGACATGATCTTGAATATGGACATGGAGGCAGGTTGAATATGGGATGTGTTGGATATATTGCATGTTATTAATTTTGGATTTATGCCACCGTACAAGTTTGGTTGCTGCTGATTATTCAAACATATTGAACTTTGAACTTTCAAACAAAAGCCGTTTTAATTTTGATGTGATGAGAAATGCTACATATAAAGCGAAAAGAAAACATAGCCTTACCTTTTCACATAAAGTGAGCAAGTCCGTTCGTGGTGACTAATTGGTTCCATGGGAAACTCCCGCCGGTGCCACCGAACCGAGGCGGAACGTGGAGGTTTTAGACTCATTTTCAATTTATGGTTTGAAACAACTCGGTGTAGTGGTTGCCTTCAGCTTTTGAAGATATATTCGTCTTCGTCACACCGGCAAGCGTCAAGCTTGAAGCATGGTTTGGTTTGTTTGAGTTGGGACAGTCTTGTGTGAAGTTAATCAGATTCTTCGGATCCACACGAGCCAGCCGCGCAGTTGAAGTTGAATGAAAGATTATTCTGCAGATTAAAATGATGAAATAATGACATTTTAATAAAATAAAATAAAATGTTTCAAGTGCTTTCACTTTATCCAAATCAATAAATCTGCATTAAACAAAAGCGAGCATTGACCAACTGGGAAATCTGACTGTCATGCCTTGATATGTTGGTATGGGTATTCTACCAACCAAAACCAAACTAGGTAAATTACATAGAATGTACAATACGAACTGTTGACTTACCACAAGCTTGCCAATGGCCATTTAGAAGACGATCTATTGATGTTGAAGATAATGACAACTTTTCCCTTCCCCACCAAAGTAAACTAATCAACTCTTCCGTTTTACAGCTTTCCTCTTCTCCCCTCTTGCACAGAAACAGCCTTGTTTTCAAACACTTGTAAATCTAGACAACCAGCTCGTGTGTCAGTTGAAGCGGAAGAGCTGCTTTCGAAGCAGAGATTCACTCAAAGTGAGAAAGCGCATCCTTCCTCATCGCTGAACAATAAGTTATATCCGAAGAAGTTACATGAGGAGGGGGGAAGAAGTTACAGTTGAAAAACCAGAACCAGATAACCACTTTTTTGACGACAAAACAGTTTCAATGAGAGAACTGGAGAGAGGAAGATAGATAGATAGGAAGATAGACAGTTAGACGGAGAAAGCTACTTTCTCTCTGAAGGCTTTTGTTCACCAAAAAATGATGATAGAAGTTACCTTGCTTTCACCCTAAATAATAAAATATAACAAACTTGCTCCCTTGCACGTATGTAAGTATACATGTTTTACTTTCTCCTCACATATTCGTATTCTTTGCGCTTTTTTTGCAAATCACAGACCATAATACAATTCACCACTCGTGTTTTCAGCTTCTCTCCCACTATTATACACTATTTTAAGGGATGATATTGCTATTGCTTTGCAATTTACATCAAAAGTAGAAGCCGAGTATCGTAACGTCAGTTTCGACAGGGGAGAGAGGGGGAACTGGAACCAGCGGACGTGCAGTCATGACTCTCTTTGGATGCTTGTCAGTTTCCCTTCCTCCTGTTCTCCCTGCCATGCCATAACGGGCATCGCATCAAATCACATCGCCGTGTGCGGGTTCGCAACGCTTTTACTCCAACGGAGTTGTGAGTGTTGTTGTGTGGTTGTCTGTCAGTGATGATCTGGCGGTTGGGAAAGGAGAAACTGTACTTTCATCAGTCGCGATTCGCGAAAAACAAAGAGGAATACTTATGTAGGCTTCCACCGAGGAAACCTGGCCGGGTTGGTTTTAGCCTTTAGCTGTTATAGTACATTTAGGTTCTTTGAAGCTCTCCTGTTTCACATATTATGAAAGTTGTTTCCCCATCCATTCCAAACTGATACATTTTCTCGCTTCAGGATTCTAGTCATACCGCACTACCGCACAGGACGAAACCCATTCAATAAACAACATTGAATAATGATACAGGAAATATGCAAATATGAAGCATTTCTTTCACATTCACATAACACTAGGTCGCAGGAGGGATGTATTTGTTAGGAAGGTGCACTATCACAGCATTACTTTTATTATCTCTTTGTTTTTATAATGTATCATCATCATCATCACGGTCACGATACGATCATGATGATCATCGTCATCCGCAAACTCGATTCCTCCTTCGCAAAGTACTTGACAGTTTGCAGACGCGACTGGATAGATTGGTTTCGTTGAAATAAGTTTCCTTGTGCCCTTGGTCTCTTCTAGGAGTAAGTATGCTTTCCCTCCATATGTGGATTATTGTCAGTCTTTGAATCTTCTTCCTTCACAAGTACCAGCACCAGCACCAGACCACGTTTTTTATTCTCTTTATTCTCTCTTCTTCGTTCTGTTGGAATAATCAGAGAAAATACACACAAGTTAGGAGAAAAGTTAGCAAATAAAATGCGGATGCTTTTTGGCATGTTTACTGGAGAGCATAGGGACATAAGTTGGGGGAAAGGTGGCTGCGATATCGATAATATCATGAACATGAACATGAACATGGTATGCATATGGGCATATATACATTTTTGCATACTAAAAAGTGATTGTTTGGAGTGCAAGAGCACATTACTGATTGTTTTATGTTTGGCATATGGATATATGTATGGGTAGGTGGATAATATTCCTGAGAATGCTACCAACAGACTGACAGACAGAATAACCCGTTCTAAATATGTATGAGAGTTGACTTGACTTAAAGTACGTTGGTAGGCATATTTCTTGGAGAAGGAAAAGTTTTTATTACTTTTTCAAATTGAATTTTTGACTTGAGGAAAAATCCGAACGAGGCTGTTTGTTGCTATTTGTTAGATTATAATAATTTGCTCGCTATTCTAGTTTACTGCAAAATAAGCAAACTACTTACTCTCGATTCTGGAGAATATTACTCTTTAAAAAATGATTTAAGTTAGAGCTCTGCTGACAGGGAATGTCAACAGGAATCTAAATACGCACACCGAAGCTCAAGCTGAGTTTAGATTTATCCCATTTCATTTGTATTTATGTAAGCCAAGGGCTTATTATTACTCTTTCGTATTATATTTATCTACTCTTTAGGGTGAACTCCTGACTCCGGAGTAAAAGAGAGTCTTGCCTGCTTGGCACATGGAAAGGAGTCAAACCAGGCACACTTGTAAACGCATACTACCTACTTGAGAGAACCGACCAAAGTTACTCCAGACAGACAAATCCAGTGATCCAATCCACTGTTCAATTTATAGTTTTACTACTTCAACTTACTTCCTACACGCCTTTATTACTGTGTATTTAAGTACCACCCAGCCAAGTCTTAGCCAAGCGGCTTGGCCCAAGCCAAACCAAATGCATAAATATATGACTTTAGCGTAACTTCCACCAAAGTGAAAGTTTTCCTCTCCTTCTTCGTCCATCTCCATCTTCCTTACACATTTACACAACTTTTTCCATCATTTCCCCCAGAATAAGATACAATAAATATATAATATATTTATCCTTGTTAAATATGACACAGAGAAAAGTTTATCGTCCTCGTTTTTTTTGTCTACGCAGAACAGAGCCCATATAAGTATTTTATTGCTGGAGTAAAAATATAGTTGGATTGTTAGATGGAATGGAATAGTTTGCCACATCGTCTATCTATCCATAACAATAATGCATTTTGAGTGACCGCCTTTTTAGCATGAAAGTTTCCTCTCTGTAAATAACTGTCATCCCAGCCCACTTTCACTTTAAGAAATGGGAGGAGGAGAAAGGGAGAAAAGGGAGACAGAAACAGAGCAGGGATGAGAGTTTTTGTCTTGATTCCATTTACACGAGCGAGTGAGATTACATCCATTACTTTATGGAGGAAATGACATAATCCGGGAATGAGCAAGACAGAAAATGAGGCATTTTGTATTAAATTGGATGGATGTTGGTGGATTTCATGTCTGGGAAGGCAATTGCCACTGTTGCTTTGAGTAAACATGATGCATGTTTGCATGAATTACCTCCAAACCAAACCAAAAGAGAGCAACCAGGAAGGAGGCCAAGTCAAGTCAAACCAGTCCAGGCTACTTCCATGCCATGCCACACCACGCCACTAAATGACCATGTTGTTGATGTCATTCTCGCAAAACACGTATTATTGGAGAAGGGACACAGGAAGAGATGAAGTTAGTTGGTTGTCAGCGAAAATGTTCCTGTTTTGCTCTTCATTCTAGTCTTGCATTAGGAGCGCGTGACTAGGTTCTTCTGCTCCAATTTTGATCTGATCTGATCTGATCTGACGAGAAACAGAAGACAATGGGGAGGATCATCATTATCATCAACGAACGGTTCTTATAATATGCGTATATTTACATTGTATAATAGCTTGCGTATTAGCCAGAACTAGACTAGATTTTTATGTATTATTTGGCTCCATCCAAATTCCAAATCCACACGTCTGCATTTATTACTTCCTTTGATTAACGGAAATGCGCAAAACAGAATCCTGAATTCCTTCCATATATACCAATACAAATGCAGCGATGCTGTAAAATGAGATTAGAGACAGATAAACGAGGAAGAAGACGAATTGCCTCCGGTAAAAATTGACAACCACTTGGCTTCCCCAGCATACGGCATCTTGTCGACTTTCTAAAAAATATAAAAGTTGTTGGGGATGCTTTCTCCCCATCCATACTTTAAAACATAAAGTTTTTCTTCTTCGCTGACTTTCATTTATTGCTGACAGTTATCGAAGACATATAAATTGCAAGAATGTATGCAAATTCCAGGTTGTTTAAGAGATGGATAGATAAATGGTCCTTTTCGTATTTAGAATAGGAAGGACTGAATTCTTTCTCCCTTTTCACATGCGTCAAAATCACATGCTTTCAAAGAACACATGTTTGAGGGAGGCAGCATTTTAGCCCGGGGCCATTTTGGTTGGTTGCGAAATCCGAAGTTTGAACAGAGAAACATGGCTTGGTAGGCAATCGATATGATATGGCTTGGCATGGTAGTGGCTTGCCTTTCGTCCTTTGTTGTTTCCTCGCTCATTTTACATTCTCTTTAACACTATCACTTTTACAAGTAGGTTGAGTCCTAAGTAAGTATTAATGAAAAGGCTTGAATGGGCGACTTCTCATTCTCATTAGGGCATTGTATACCCTTAAAAGGCTGCCAACAAACCATTTGAATCCGACCTCGAAACAATTTCTTTCCCATCCTTTGATTTTTTCCTCGCTTAGGGATGACCTTATTACGACAAAATAAAGTAGTTAGTCATGTCTAAAATCTATACAACTGGATATGATATGGTTATGCAAGGAAAGGACCTAGTTCGCATTCATTTAATTGTATTATTATTTTGTATCTCGCCATATAATAAATGTGTACCTATGATGATAATGCTGATGATTATCCGAAAGATGCGACATGAGGAATGGGCCAGCAGAATGAAGATAATCTATTTTTCTTCTTGGCAGAAGTCATTCCGATGTCAGTTCCCTTCGCATGCACTTTCAGTCCACGACGACAATGCAATGTTCGCATTGTTTCTTTCTACTTTATGGAGGGGATGGAGGGCAGGAGGAAACTCGAGGAGATTCCTGTTTCTTATTTCGATTTTTATCTCGCTATTTTACTACCACCGCTCTCACACTACTCTCCTAAATGAGGACTTCTTATGAGATGAAAGGAGTTAAAAACGAATTAAATCCTACAATATATTAGGTAGTGTCTTGCAGTAAGCAGATAAAAAGGAACTCTCCGGTGAAGGACCAATACCAGTTACCAGCTAACCACATTCGTTTAAAGGCTTCATTAAATTTTGCATTTAGTTGGAAGGGACCCCCACTGAACATGGTAAAGTGTAAATTAATTACTTGTGCTTCAAGATCCCCACTTTATTCCTTCCGAGGAAAAAGTGCCACATGAAAGGAATCATCATGCCTACCTATTCCAATTCCAAGAGGTTTGCTACCAAATATAGCACTTTCTGACATAATCTACGTCAGTAACATATAGCTCGCTCAAATGACAAAAAAGGAGAGATAGAGAAGGAAACGATTTTGGAAAAAGGAAATGGCAGCAATGTCAATAATAACGGAACGTCCCTGGGAGTCTCCTTTCTCCTGCCATGAGCTCTCATGAGCGAGAAATGGTTTGTTTGATCTTGGATGAAGGAAATTGGAGATATGTATACCTTGCCAATTCTCATGACATGCGACTGCCTTGGCACGGTGGACATATATATCGCACACGTGAGAACGACAAACGTCCTGTTTATCGCGTTAGATAATATGCAAGCTTCGGTTACATGATGCCGATAATGAAAGCCTTTTCTTTTCCTTTCCCTTTGTGTACTTTCAAATTCCTTAATTCTCTTTGTTCAGACGCAAGTCATCCGTGGCGAATTCCAAAATTGTTCCGAAAAAAAGTCTGCATTCAATTTCAATTTCAGTTTAATTCCTTGGTTGGATTTGGATTGCACATAGCAGCGCTACATAAAACATAGTCATTTCAAAATGTAATAATAGCCCATGTCAGTTATTAGACATCACCATCGCCTTTGTAAACCAACGTCATCAGGTTTGGGATGATGGAAATGGAATATTGTTGACATTGTGCTTATTTTGTAGATCTTCCACAGTTCCAGACATATTGTCTGTGTGCAATTCTAGCTAATATTTGTAAACAGGGAACGAACGGGACAAGAGAGTGGGTAGTGGAATG
Organism: Pseudosinella alba; assembly: GCA_034700485.1. Taxonomy (NCBI): domain Eukaryota; kingdom Metazoa; phylum Arthropoda; class Collembola; order Entomobryomorpha; family Entomobryidae; genus Pseudosinella; species Pseudosinella alba. The sequence goes on from JAQIXQ010000006.1 coordinate 49,548, forward strand.
GATTCAAATTACTTTTACCAATGTTTAAAATCTCTCAACTGCACACACACTTTTGGACCATGTTTGATGTTTACAAAATAATAAGCATTTTTAATACTTCCTATTCATACATGAGCGAATGACGGAAAACACGCTTATTAAAAATGAACATGCCCACATATCCCATCCCTTCCCTTGCTGATGTAATATTTTCTACGAGAACTGGAATATGTCTGTTTATCCGTAGCACATATCTGCCAAGATCTCCTCCATCTTAATACATTTTTTTCTGGGAATATGGACGGGAATTTTGCAAAAAAAAACATATTTCGCTGTATTTTTTTTTGGAACTCAGCCCAGCCATATGTCATAAATAAAAAATTGTCAATAGGATCTTTATTAATATGGCCATGTGTAGACATAGTCATGGACGATAAAGAAATCAGATTTACCTATTCATGTATATTTTGGATGTATATTATATTGGCTCTCCTCCTGAATGGAATTGGGGACTTTATATCCGTACCTGCATAACAACCTATTTATTAGAAGATAATAGAGCGTAAAAAGCGGAAGGGGAAAGATTCTATCATATCATCCAATCCCAATTCTTGCCAATATCCTTCACTTTCACCATACCCCTTTCTTTTCAACGGTAAACCTCCATACGCCCATATCATATCATCTTCCTTCAAATTCAATAAGCTAGTGCACTCAGACTCCTCCGGGATAGAAAGCAGAACGAAGAAAAGGGAAAATTAATAATTTCATTCTATTGTTCCCCAAACTTATTACATGAAAATGAAAATGAGTACTGAGGCGATTTTCATCATCCAATCCACTTCCAAGAAATATAAAGTTATGAAGTCATCGTACCCTATTTCATATTCCATTAGTTATGTATGATATGATATGATATTATGGCTTGGCTAACACCAGACCAGATCATCTTGGCTTGGCTAGTTCTAGTTAATGTAATAAATCTACCGCCCCCGGTCAAAGACGCCATTCCAAAGTCGCCACTTTTTTCAAAAAACTTAGAAAAAAAACTTCACCATTTTGGGACGAGGTCGCCACTTCTGGAGAAAAGGGTCCCCCTTCTTATCCAAATCGAGATTTCAAAAAACTTCCGATTTTTAAATAATTTTTTTATCATAAAATTATTCGTGCCGAAGTTTTTGACAGAATTTAACATGGGAATATGAAAATAAGAACTTTTCTCTGATTTTTGAAAACTCACGTCGATTTCGATTTGGATGAGAAGGGGGGACCCTTCTCTCGTAGAAGTGGCGACTTCGTCCTTTTTGAAATGGCGTCTTTGGAATGGGGTCTTTGGGAAGTGGCGTCTTTGGGCAGTGGCGACTTTGGGTATGAAGCATATCTACAACATGAGCATGACTGGTGGCTATTTCATGCGGCTGGAGAAAGTTGTTTTGTAGACGTTGTCATTTCCAGACCTCAGACCAGACCAGAAACCATTTTTTTTTAAGAAGAATATTTTCCCCTTTCCCCTTTTCATACCTTTGATGAAAGAACAATTTTTTCACTTCATAGTTCATTGTTCGGCCATAGTCCTAACTGAGCCAAAAACTAGTGAGAAAAATGGGAAGTAAAAATTTTCGTAAACTTTTATGAATCCACTGCATTCCCAAATTCCCAAGAAAAACTCCTACCTTACATAATGTAATATGTATCAGTAGAGAAATTACTTTCACTACTCAGTTTTATATCATATTGTGCAAATTGTCATACTCTTCTTATCTACCAACCATACTCTCATATCGTGAGCAAGTGCCTTGTACGTGTCCTTTATTCATCCCTACCCAACTTAACCAAAAAAAGCCTTCTTGATAAACCGAAGGAAGTCACACTTTCTGACGACTTCCCCCTCTCCCCAGATGTTGTGCATTCACGGCTTCACCAAGGTGGTGGGGAAAAGCCAAAAGTTATAATGACAGTATAGTCATGTTGATGATGATGGTGGTGTGGTGAGGTGGCGAAGGAGATGCAACAAATTGCGATGAATTTTACTTAAACATGAACATGGAGGAAACTGCCATGAAAGTAAAAAAAGAGGAAGCAACTATTTATGTGCGGTGTTACTTTTGCTGTTTTCCGCGATGAGATGTCACTTGTCAAGTCAACTCCAACTCAACTCAAAGCAAAACTTTTTCTTCTTTAAAATGACGACATTCATAACAGGTAGGAAATTGTGCCTTGTCGGAATTGGAAATGTGGCCATTCCTTACAATTAGGCTGAATTAGAAATGCAGTTAATTTGGTCGTGTTTTACAACACCCATATACATACCCAAGTACTTCTTATACTTTTCCTGCATAAAAGTAAAAGTTGTAAATAAGTTGAAGTCGGGGTGGAAAATTGGACCATAAGTATAAAAAACTAGACAATGTCGTAATATGGGTTTATATAGGCCTAACCGAAACCGAACATAACAATAAAAATGACCTAGTTTTTTTTCCCAAACAGGAATCCAATTTTCTGAAGAAGAAAAAAATTCGTTGGGGTGGTGGTGATGATGATGATGATCATGATGATGACTACTGATCATAAAATGTATTTAGGCGTAATATGTATAAGTATACTGTGAGAACGATTATGTGCATGATGAGGATGTTGCTGATGCTGTGGGATCATTTTGTTGGAAAGATAAATAGACATTTACATAAAACAAAGTTTACTTTACCGAGAGAGAGAGAATATTTTTTTCTTTCTTTCTGACGATTTACAATTCAATGTGCACTTCCCTTTCCCTTGGGTTGGTTATGGCTTGGGTTGCTTTGTAACCACAAAGTTCAGCATTCACAATCCACATCGTACAAATATATACTGAAAGTAGTCCTGTCTTGTCCTGTCTGGTTGTAAAGAAGTAGCATGTTATTTTTTTGCGTGTGAGTTTTGCACTCTCAGGAACTAACAATCAGATTCACAGAACATATAACTAGCACATTGATGAACCTGTCTGTATTTGTTTATTTTAGGTTGGATTTGGATATATATACTGTCATGTTATTCCAAAGATTTTTTTACGACAAAGGAAAAATGATGAACAGAAGTACAAATATTAAGTAAACATTAGAATTAGTTCAAACACCAATTTTTATGACACAAGTCGTTTATTATTTTTTGGCTTTCCAAAAAAAAAACTGTTATATTTATATTATATTTATCCTTATCAGGTAGAGAGGCTTCCTCCCTGCAGGAGATAGAATTTTTATAGAGTTTGACTTCCGACATCATAATATATTCAAATGATTGATTACACAGGTACAACAACTCCATGCACACTCACACGATATTTTTACCTAAAACTATGACTTAAACAGAGAGAAAAACAAAGTCAAGTCAAGTCGGCCAGAGAGAGATGTATTTTATTCCTCGTTGGCTTGGCTGGCATTTTTGGAGAAAAATCTGATTTCTCTTTACTTTTCCTTCTATGAAAACGGTGATGGAAAAACAGAGCAGAGAGGTAAAACTAAAAATGCTCCTCTGCTTCCAGCGAGCTCACTCTCTCACAGTTTTCTCCTTCCGATGTAAATACAGATCTAGGCATGGGTTGTGTGATGCCACCCGGGTTTTGTAGATGGGGGGAAAATTTTCCGTGCGCAGATTTCCCATTTCAGCTCCATAATGGGTCTGAGTGTGAGTCAGTCAGTGGAGCATTGGCTCCTCTGGCGTGGTGAAAGTAAAAGCAGCAGCATCCCTGACTGGAAAGTTGGAATTGGGAAGTAAGTAATATGCCATGCCATGAGGATTCCAAGTAGGTACAGGAGGGAACCAGCTATCCTGTAGGTATCTTGGGATGGATGGATGGAGAAAGCAGCTGTAGAAAGTGCCATATAGTCAGATCACAGCCACCAGTAGGGAACAACGCCATGCTGCCGCCAACAGCCTATTTGGAATAAAATTGCGAATATTGGGATGCGTCTCCAGCCATTCACTTTCGCCGAGGTCTTTAGTTGGAGATGGAACACACGCAAGGGGAAACACACACACGATGATAGCGATAGCATTGCCAATGGTTTCGCTGGCTGGCTGTAATAATTCTGGATCTGGAGAAGAGAAAAGGGGGAAAATAAAGGCATGTGTTTGTATTACCGTGTTTATTGCTTTACTTCTTGAGTTATCCTCATATTCCTCAGCGTCATCGTGATCACCATCATCATAGGACTGTAAGAGTCTGAGAGAAAGTTGAATAGTTCAAGCCAACACGATATGACACATGCAAGCTTAGCTCGGAGAAAAATAAAAGTCTTCTCTCACGAACTAGTAGTACTAGTCTTACTTTAGGAATGGAGGCTTGAAGTTCCACATCAGTCATCATCAAGTTTAAGCTAAGTACTGGATCACAAAACTCTTCCTATTAAAGTGGAGTAGATAAACTGTTCCCCATTTTTGCTACAATTCTTGGATAACATGCATATATGGGCATATAAAGTGGAATCCTAAAATAAAATCGGATCAGCTAAGCATACTGACTTGGCCCGAAAATAAATGTATGTATGCATGAAGGAATGACATGACAAATATCATCAGAGCAGACTAGTGGCCTGATGGTGGGGGTCGTGTTTTATAGTTTATAAATTGCTTTTTAAAATCCACACATTTTCTACAATTTCCATCTTATCTTGTTTGCCCTCGTAAATAGAAAATTCTCAAGACAGACTCTTACCAACTCTTACCCATGATGAGATGAGGATGATGACGATGACTCAGCTTGACTTTGCTTTTATGATGTGCAAAAAGTCTACTCTCCTCCATATTAGCTCCCAGCTCTTCAACTTTCTCTCTTTCCCTCATTCACACAATTTTAGGGGGAAAGCACTCCACTTCAGTTGGTGTCAGGGTAAATGAAGGAAATGTGTCTCGCATCAACATCATCATCATCCTCCTCCTTCCAATGAATACAACTGCAGGAGTTCATCTCTGGTGAAAGTACGTATGGCGCTTCCATAGAATTTGCAAATGTCACACAATGTCTCTCATTCTATATCTTCCCCTTTAACCTTAAAATATATAACTGATGGAAGATAATATTGTTACAATGCATGCATCCCCACACACGTAGGTGGATAGTGATCTACGTAATAAAAAAGTATTGCACAAGCGCATTTTATTTTATATTTTGTGATATTTCATACCATTTGCAGATTAAGGAGATTGGGTCAGTGACTGCGGTTCACAACGAAACGATCGCAATCCCTCCATTTCAATTTTACCATGTGTAATTATAATTGAATCAGGAGGATGGGGAACCCTCCGGAATCCTTTCGTTATTGGAAAGTTTGTTTTTGCTTATGTATTAGCTAGTATATCTGAATGTTTAATTCTGTGTTCCAGGACCACCCCACCAGGCAGACTTTGACAGATACTTCCTGTTATCAAATGTGAAACCTTCTAGTTGGCCTAAATACATTTCCTGTGCTTTCACTTTCCCATGTTGTATATTATGTACGATACGATGTGCATTGAATTCGGATCAGTGACTAGAGACCCCGGCTAGGCTAGTCTCCGGCCCCGCCGCGCCATTTCAGTAATAGAGTCGTAAAGTATTGATAGTGGTAAGTTAGGAGGCGCATTAATTCATGCTTCTGTACAAATATTGCCAGAAGAAAATATACTTTATTTGCATTTGTTACCAGACAGGGCTTATATATTAGTTGTTCATATACATACATAGGTACTTCAATAGATGATATTATTTTTTATATATCTGGAAAGTTTTTTCTTCTTATGCCGAATACTTATCAAATGAATCTTCCATTGTAAAAAAATAAGGTGCACACGAGCCTGTCCACTGTTTCCTCTCCAACTCTCCAAAACATCGTCACCGGATCCTTGGCCAGTCAGCTTGATACTTTTGCGGTGTAGCCTGTACACGATGTTCTCGATTGCTTATTATTATATAAATAAATAGCGAATTTATCGTAAGCATTATTCATGATATGTACTAGACTACAAGATCAACGATAGGATAAATAGAGAAAACAGTCATAAACATGCAGGGTCTATACGTAACGGCCATGCTTTGCCTGGAATTAGTATTGGAAAGTTCACTTACCCAAATTACGATATAAAATTTGATCCTTGCCAATTATGTCTGACGCGACAACATACAACACAGCCATATTGCTCTATGTGACTACCCATGTAAAATGAAATTGTAATGATTCTGCAAACTACACGTAAATAAATAGCTATAGGTGCTATTACTCAATCCAGTGATGGCATGTGCCAAAGCCTTTACTTTACTAACAACATTTACACAATATCGATTGGGGCATAATGAAAGCAAATATTTGTAGGAAGATGATTTACTCTAATATAGCTACATGGAATGTCCATTCTAGTGGAAGCTTCCGAGTGCTTATAAATGTATGCTTTTAGACTTATCATTATTAGATTTGGAGTTAGATTGCATAGCTTCACGTGTAGTGTAGTGAAATGTATAGTAACTAACCACACACCAATACCATATCCATGTGGGGCCAAAGTGCAAAATAAAGTAACAAGAGTGGCATGGTATGAACTACTTATGTATAAAAGAAAAGCATGCGAAAACTGTGGCGTGAATAAACTTGTTGTTGATTTCGTGGGGAAAGTGCACACGGGGAAAGTTAGCTGAAGCGAGTAAGCATTATTATCAGTTTCATTTTTAGCAAGATTTGGCAATGTCCAAAAGGCCGGATTACGTACATATGAGTTATCAAAGTAGAGGTATTGTAATATCAAAGTTAGATAACAAAGTAAAAGTAAAATAAAAATATGCTTTTTTAGTATGATTCAGCATGGCTTTTGCAAAAGCAATGCTTTCACTTCATATAAGCATATTCCCCCAAGGTAATGTGCTAGGATTTTAAGGAATTTGAGGGGAAAGGGGAAACAGTTTATTCGAAACTATTCCAAAGTCATTTTCTATGTAGGTACCTATTTATAAATACCCACCAGAATGCACATTGCTTAGGATTTAGAAGTAATACCTAAGTTTGTTATATGTTGTAACGTTTTAAGAGAACTCACAATAATTAATACAACTTGCTTTTTTGTGATGATATATCACGATGATACGATACTATAACCATGTGGCTCATCGTCAGTGGTTTTGAATCTCTATTCATGTTTCGTTCGTTCATTCGCCAGCATATTAATAACTGTGTGGTTACTCCCGTTCCCAATATTTCCTCATGCGGACCTAATGCAGTGTAGGGATTTAATAGCGTCAGAAGAACTCACTCCGAGTGTAAAAAATGAGGAAAGCGAAAGCAAAGGTAACTTCGTCATATCATCATATCATGAGGCAAAATGCAATAGTAATACTGCTTTTCTATCGGATCGGATTCGGATATACAATACCCATGTTAGGCCTTTTGCGAAATAAAATATAAATGTTTGGCATATCCCCTTTCTCGGAGGGGGATATTAGATGCTGTGAAAAGAAATTTGAGAACGTATCACATTATTTTTGCCCGGAGAATTTGGAGAAGCTCTTCTGCTTTTTGCAACTATATACTTAACTTCAGCTGTATTTGTGTGACATTACTTACGCATCTGCTATAAAAATAGTATAATGATATTTAAGGTTTCCCCTCCCTCCTCAAGTATCTTGGAAAAGGAGGAAAGTAGCTCAGTCAGTGCTCAATGATTGAACAAATCTTTTCCGCTGACTTACTTAAAAGTACATTTGGGCTGTAGTAAAATGTAAGAAGGTGCTGGGTATGTGTAAGGATGTTTTCCTTCTTGAGGCTTTCCTTCTCGGTATTTCTTGGTAGTTTTATTTTACTTCGGGATTGTATTTCTTGCAACTGAGAAATGAAATGTGCAAATGGGAAAAACCTGAGCATTTTCAATTTTAATATAGTCTGCGTGCCAATATCTAAGCCTATCACCACGATATGACTATCACATTATTATACGAAGTACATTCCTTTTATTATGATTATTATTATTGTATTATCCCAACTTCCGAAAATGGAAAGGGGAATTAACAGGTAAAAATTCATTTCCTTTTCCCCACCTTGACACGACAAGGAATATAATATGAAATGAAGAACAGAACCGGGCTACGTATGAAATGTATGTCACACGTACGAAATGAGATGAGCAAAAATGAGTAAAAGTACAAAGAGGATATTTGGCTGAGAATTTTCTTCGTGCTCAATGATCCAATTGCTCTTCTCTTCCCCTCCTGTGTGGTATGTTATGGAAGATAAAAGAAGTGTATTATATTTATTTATTCATATAAGGAGTGGCGTGAGTACAGATGTGTGCGAAAAATGGTACTATCGAATGGGATGAAAGCAATGATCAACTTCATGCTGGGAGGGCTCTTGCTCTGTCTGGGACATTACAATCATCAAATTGTGTGGTCTTTGCCTTGCTCCTCTTTTGACACAGTTCCCCACTGCATCTACTGTAAATAGGTAAATAACATAACTGAATTGTTCCCTCATCTCTTTTCGTTTACCAGATCATCAAAGCTCCTGTTTCTCTTTGTGGGGTAGGGAAGTTGAAGAAAAGGGCTTGACAAAAATGGTCTTCTTCAGATCACAGAATTTGTACATAAGAGGGAAATAGCTACTAATGCTCAAAGCGTTTCACATTTTATCTGTAAGTTGGAGATGATTGTGATGTGATGAAGATGCCATGCCATAGGGGAAGAGAAAGTACATTCCAGGCTGGTTAGCTCACTTAGACATTTTTCCCTTGACAGGGAGTGCGGGACACTTTCCCAGTATTTGCAATTTAGTACACTTTCTATTCTCTTGTCTCAATCAAAGGCTTTTACTTTTGTCTGGCAGATAAGGGAATTTTCTCAGGTTTGAGGATGTCTTATTGTACGACAGTTTAACAACTACATGACCATATCTCTAAATTTGGGATCTTAGGATGCCCCCCGGGAAGGCACAGAGCTGCAAGGCTGAAGTTGCTGTCACCATCTACCAACTTGTTCGTGGATAGATAGACGAAGTCGACTGCACTGCTGAAGATCCAATGATGTAAAATTGCTGGAATAATTTTTTTTAGTAATGACAAATGCAATAAAAACATGAGGATGATGAACGAAATCTTAAATAAAATAAGTATAATTTTACACCATAGATGATATAGTAAAGTAACCCAATTGTAAAGTTGAATTACTCGTATAGTACCTGACCATGATCTAAACGAACCTGTCCTAATCCCTTCGGATGATGGAACGGTGCAATTTTATGTAAGTCTCAAAAGTTACTCAATTTTATGCAATTTTAAACAAATGTCCAGCCTAAAGTTCCAAAAGTTTAGCTGATTTTATTTTCACCATATCGAATCCAGGATGCCGAATTGTTTAAAATGAACATTAAATATGGAATATTATTGCACAATTAAGTTGTTTCTTATTAATACATGCCTCCAAAACAAAGACCAAAACTTTTGCTTTCTCTCAGACCCTTTAATTCCTCAATTTTGTATCATTTCCCAGAATTGAGCATTCATTGTATCCACTTTTTACCCTTACCCACAAATAAACTCATTCAACAATAGTTCCCATATTATTACCGGATGATTACTTCTCAAAACTTCTGGGCTTTCCTTTTTATCCTGATTTTCAATTTTCATGTTAGTTTCTAAGTACATATTTTCAGCGCTACAAACTCCGCCTGTCTGAAAAGGTAGACAATGTCCAAAATATAAACAATGGGAGAAAATTATTGGCCAATTCAATGGACAAAATACATGAACCCGCGTCTACGTACCTATGCATAGCTATGCATACCTACCTATGTGCTTATTTTATCTTTAAAAAAACATCCTTGTTCCAAATCCACAGTTTCCCATTCCAATCGAGACAAAAGTTATTCCGATTGAGTAGTAAAAAATCAAACAATGAATATTATAGATCTAGTAAAAAACCAATGAACAAAATGCTGTTGTTTCGTTTTTCGAAGTCCTGTCCGGGGCACGAAAATGAATCTGGAACTTTCTTTCTTTCCATTATGATCCCATCAAATCCAATACCCGAAAGATAAACAAAGGATAAGAAAACAAACACGAATTCTTGTATATATTCCAATTTCAAACTAGTTTCTTATAGTCCCCGATATTTACTTCTTCGGCTTATTGTTAGTCTAATGTACATGTCCTAATTTCAATACAATAAACTCACTTCTGTTCCCTATCCTCCACCTAATTTTTGTTTCCTATTGTCTTATCTTTGTTCCTTGAATTTCGTTTAGTCTCCCAGCTCGAGAATCGAATAGAAGTGTAGCGAAGGAGAATACAGTGAAAATCCTTTGATCACAGCGTTCCTTCCATTCATTCCAGTTTATTATATAGTCTCCGTTGTGATTTCTTTCTTTCCCCTCTTTTAACTTGGAAATGTTGGTTCAAGAGATGAAAATTGTTTGTCCAAATGTCAATATATTTAACTAAGCAAACAAAAAATTGAGAATGTTTAATAAGCATAAGCAAAAAAAATCGGAAGGAAGTTACAAAGCCAGAGCCTCACAAAGGAAAATTTATGTTCTCCAAAATTGAAATTTGCTCGGCAAAAATAGCAAAGATTTTATTCGTATTTGATGATATATACTTCTCTCGGATTTTTTCTACAAGGAATAAGCCTTAAGAAAACATTGTATTTGATCACAGCACAACTATTTGGTCTTGATGATTTCCTTTCTGTGAGTTATTACAATTTTATGCCTCATCCCATCTTTATCTTCTTGGCTGCTAAACAAAGGGTTCGTTTTTCTATTACGTAAGAATTACGTTTTAAGTTCATCGGTCTATTGAACTGGCAGATTATATTTTTCAGGAAAGCGTCGTGTTCGTCGCTTTCCCCAAGTCTAAAATTTGTAAACTGGTACTGGAGCTGGCTGGTACTCATCATCAATGACTGTCACTTTCACCCTTAAGTTTACAGAGAGGAGGGATTCATACGAGATTTGTCATTTTCATTCTGGCTTGATGATAATTGTTTTGAGGATGAGGTAATTCCAGGAAATTCGAGAAGGAAGATTTTTTCTGCTATAACTTTAGGAAATCGTCGGCAGTAGTGTCGGCAATTTACGCTGAATTCTCAGTTTGTGAATTTGGATACGCCACGTCTGAAAAATGGCTAAAAAGGAGTCTGAATGTTATGCTTTCTCCTGTTCCAGAAAAATACCTTTTTCTGAACTTTTTCTTTCGTAATCAGAAGCAATAAGATGAGCAGTCTGAACTATAAAAATGAACACGCGTAGAAGACATTATGATATGTATATACATACACTAGGTACATTCACATTGCATTTCCAAGAAAGCTAAAGCTAACTCTCAGCATCCCGCTTAATGTAACATTACAGTACTTCAAACAATGTACTTTGTAACCTCAGCCTGTGTAAATAGGCCATACATATCTCTCAATTGATCAGATTGATCTGATGATGTAAGTGGTAGAGGAAACGAGAAAAAGCCAAATATCTCCCCGTTCCCTGGTATCCTCATACCTATATCTGGAAAGTGAAAAATTGCGTTATCAATTGAGCGTACAATGCAGGTTCGGAAGGAGACAGATGATTGACTGCTTTCTCCTTCTCCCTTTCACTCGCTCCATTCTACCCAGACCAGAGAGAGAGTTGCTTTCCCTTTGCGTTAGTAGGAACCATTAGAACCATACATTATTCTTGTGACTTTTTACAGTTTTTTACACACTTTGGCAGCCACATATAGCCAAAGTCATATAGCCGTTAGCCATATATTTATTCGAGGAATAACACATAGCTTGGGGTTGGTAGTGACAGGGAATGACTGCAACTACCGGTTTCCGTGGTGGTTGTGCATCGTCAACATTTCCCATCCTTGTTGACGGCAATGGCCACTCATTTTTCTATCTTTCCCCCTCTCATGTCTTATCTAATGTCTCATCTAGTTGGCTTTTGCCCTCAAGATATGTTAGCAGAGAGAGTCGTTGGCAGAGTAGTTTAGCCGAAATTTTGTCCTAAACGTAACAATTCCTAGAAGATCAAATAAAATGTAGGTAAGTACGTGAGAATGTTATTCCGATCTGAATCTTACAAGGAGGAGATGAGAATGATATCATTTGATCCAACAGACCGATATGGACTATCATTCAGTTCAGGTATTACCATCACACGATTTGATAGTAAGTACGTTCCTGGAAACTTAAGTAGAAGAGCTGAGACTTGTTTCACAAATAATTGACTGAAGCCCTAACTGGATGATGGGATGCGATGTGATGCTCTTTCGTGCATTATCTCAGTCACATCAATCCTGTCATTTGCAGACATTTACCTTAAAAGCTTATGAGGATGAAGAAGGTGGTCTGGACTGGTATACGGGGTATTATTACAATAGAACATGCTATTAGTGTATGTGTGTACGTCTATCTTGTGTAGGTGTACACAAGTCGGTAGACGGTAGTGTCTGGAACTCTGAATTCTGGAGAAATCGGTGAAATGAAGATATCCGAATTCAAACAGTATTTTAATAGTATATAAAACCCTCACATATTTTCTAAAAAAAAGTAAGAATAGGATAAGGTATACCCTTTTAACTAAAAGTATTCCGGACCCACCAAAGGATCCAAGCTAAATCAATCAATTTATTACCCTGTTTACACGTAATTGTGATGATGTACATACATACTGCTTTCATGAACATGAACAGGGCAAACTTGATATATGCAATATACCTTAGCAAGCAATACGCAACCTCAATTTCATTTGATTCAATTACATCTAAAAACCAAAAATGATCTCTCGGAATCCAAACTTATTTATGAAATCATTTATCATTTTTATCAAAATTGACTTTGCGAGGGATATGAACCTGTGGGGACCCAGTATGTGATCTCCACTGACTTCACTCTAACTACAGTTTAGTACGCACAGCAAACGGAAATCCAAGTTCCGCAATTTCCTGATTACAGGTACAAAGTATAGATAAGTAGATTACCAAAGTATTATATAACATGTAGTTATATATAAACGGATGTAGAGTGTCAATACATATTGGCATAGGCAGTAAAAAAAGGCCGAGTAAAGATCGCATGTTCACATTTTACGTAATAGGAGTACACGAGGTCGATATGTGGTTTAACTTCATTAGTGCGTGGGTACATAGGTTTTACAATAGGGAGGAAATTGCCGAAATAACAAAGCATGTTGTAGCTGTGGATGATTTGTCATTATTATCCAACGTACTTATCTAGTACTAATTCTCTGGACTGGCGTAATAAAATACTTCAATTGCTAAATTCAATAGTACTAATCCTGGATTTTTTATTGTTTTATGACATGTTCGTACTGTAAGGGCATCTTTGTACTTTGTAATCCCTTTCTAAGGCATTAATAGGTACATATATATACTACATATCTCAAATTCCTTGAAATATGAGTTTCGTCAATTCCGAGTTCCCAGAGTAGATCTGGTTGAGGAAGCCTCTTAGCCCGTACATACTTTTGGTTTGGTTTGGTTGGCCTTTCCCAGGTCCGAGTAGTTTTCCCAGCACTTGGATTGGATTATTCAAGTGGCGACTTTAGCTGGGCTTCGAATTCCAGGGATGATCGATAATCTACGGACAAAAAGGTACAATACAATACAATACAATACAATACCAAGCCCAGGGCTTAGTCCTTCCCAAAGAAATATATGGAGGAATGTAAAAAATGCAGAATGGAATGATAGAGATCGGAGATTCATATCCTAATTCCAAAGGCGCATTGAACTATGAATCAGCACCTGAAAATGTTCAACCAAAATTCAGGTAAAACATATCAAATCAAATTCATTCAGTTCACGATGAGATGAATCATTCGTTATTCTGTTATGTTACGTAAAATAAATCAAAATGGATAAACCTGAATAAAGTGTTGTAATCAAAGATCAAGAGTCAAGTGGGATTGTTGAGTTGGGAGAGAATGACGAGTTAATAGTTTTATAATACAAACTACTTTAATCAAGTCGTACTATGAAACGTAATTATGGTCTTTATTGAGTTTACTTCTTAGAAATATTTTAATTGGTGAAACTGAAGGTGGAATTGTAGAATAGTCAATATTTAGAAAGCCATGTCACAATATCGATGTGATATTTTTAGATTTCTACGAAATTGGGGAATCTCCTTGATTATAATTACATTTTTATGAATGATCGAGTCTATTCGAGTTTAAGTAAATTTATCATGACATATGGAAGGATTAAATATACTTTAGCTGTTTAGCAATATTTAATTTGAATCTCTAATTGTAAGTTTTCGATTTGGATTTGCTTTGTTGAGCCTGACACAGTTTGGCAAAATTTGAATTTATGCAATGCAAGCTGTCATCTCCCAATCTCCCAACTGAAAAATGATATATAGAACTTTCCCAATTATCATGGCTTCTTAAGACAGAGCTACAGATTTCCCTAGTCATTTTTAAATCGGAAATAAATCTGGAGTCATTCACCAGAACTCTGCAATCCCAAAATCCCAATGGCATAAACCAACTCGACTGCTAATTTGGCACATCCCCATATAAAAATACAGGAAAAGCAAAAAGCATTCTTAACTCAAGACGAAAGGAATAAAAAGAAATTAGGGAAGAGAGCATCAAGGGAACTTACTTATCCTTGAATTTCCTGGTGGCTGAGCTGAAGTGAGTATTTAAATTGGTATAGGAAATCTAGAGCTACTACTGCTGCCTAAAACATTTTTAACTAATCGATGCGAATATGCCTGACGATGAGTTAGCTTACGTAACATTGCGTTGCTTTCTTTTTACTTTCTCCTTCACGTCATGCCTAAGGATAAACCTATATCCGTTCTAACCACTGACTATGACTCTTTGCATAAGTATAAGGAAAAATGAGCTCCGAGATTCGAGATGGATCTATATGTGTTCCTTCCAAGAACAAACACACAAGAGGAAAAAGAAGTGCCCTCCAGTCGGATGAAATGCACGAGAGCTTTTTCCTCCGTAGTCAGCAAAATTGCGGAGGATTTATCAAATTACTGTCCGACAATAGTTTTAATGGCTGGGCTTTCAGCTCTCATATTCATCTTTTGTACTTTAGTCTTTCGGGTTGAGGAGAATATTATGAGGCGTTTTAAGTGGTTCGTTGGTTATGTATGCACTTTTCTAACTAATATCTAAAAATGTAGGAAGCATATCAGATAACTTAATATAGATAAGGCATATGAAGGGTTTCTGAACAAGCCCATTTTAGTAGTTGCATAAGATAATGGAGACTAGTCAGCATTCTTATTTGTTTAAACTCGTCGTGTCTACAAATATGTTATCGTGATCATCGGTGTAGTGTTACGGACAAGCTATGTGCATGATTGCTGTTATTCTAGTCTGGCAAAAAGTCCCCAGTTTTTTAAAGTGGAATTTAAGAAGTAAGAAACTAACAATAAAAAATATCCTGATAGGGCCGGGACTTTCTTTTCAAGGAAGTAAATGTCTCCAATTTATCTACTTCTGGCTGAAAACTAGTTTGCATTTCTGAATAGCTTAAGGCAAATCCTTATTTCTTCCAAGTTGGAATAATAATACCCGGACAAATATTAAGAAAACTTCGTTTTTTTAGCATTTAACATACCTGCTTGCTCCCTCAACATGATATAATTAAGGTTCTCATATTACTCTCATAAGTAGTACAGCGCAGCACAAGCACAGCAAGTTTTCATTTTGATAAAGGGAAAATTCATTTTATTATGATGAAATGAAATTACATTCTCTCTTCTGTGGTGCGGTTGTATTACATGAAAGTGGAAATTTTCGTAAAATGTGGAAATGGAGAACGGAAGGAGGGAAACTAATTACAAGATCATTTTAATAACCCATCATTATTCATATAATGTGAGCCATATGGAAAGGGATGGATGGCTTCACTGATCGTGGGTAGAGTAGCTCAGAATTTCTCCCAGTTGGAAACATTAATCCCTGGATATAAAGCTAAGGATTATCTAGAGTGTTTTTATTGTGTGGCTCTAAATGACATTGTTTAAATCTTCCCTGGAGTAAACAATGCCATACCAAATACCAAAAAGTTCTGGATGCAAATGGCGATAGATTATGTTATCATTATTGCATGTAAATAAGAAACCATAAAATCAATGGAATATACGAAATGATTTGCTTACCTGACTTCGCTCATAAATACGGCTACTCCTACGCTATGCCATTGCATATCGCGAATGGTTCATTTCATGATGTTTACTATAAACCAGCGATGGATCGACTAATATACTGCATCCCTACACGATCGCGATATATCTTTTGAAAGGATTCCATTCTGCGTACCACTTACCATGACTGCGCTTTTGAAAGGCTAACGAAGCATGACTTTACTCACTCTCCAGGACTCACAATGCCAATGAAAACATCTTCGGAGAAAGTCCTTACAATATGCTTAGACACTTACTTTCGTGAGCTGCATCTCTGTTCATGGACCTTGTACTTTATTATGTTTATGCTATATTAGCTTAAGTATGTACTTTCAAGCAGCAAAGCAGCAGCAGCCCATCACGACTACGCCAGTTACCAGAACCAATAATGTTGAACCTTGACTGTATCAAACAATGCATGCCTTTTAAGTACCTAAAAGTGAACCAAAGATAAACCAATACCTTAAAAATAAGATATGCTCAAATACACCCGAAATAATTCACATCTACACTAACAGCAGCAATTTTCAAATACGTATATCCAGCTTGTTAAAAAGTGAAAGTGAAAGTCCGTATGGCTTGAATATGATGGTGATGATGCTGATGGAATGCTCCAGTGCTCCAGTTGCTGACAAAGAGGATGGCGTCTTTGGAATCCCCTTCAAATAAAATAACTTTTTTAACAGTAGATATTTCTACACAAAAAGATCTTCATCTTCATCATCATAATCATGATCACAATCCACGTGGGTGAAGTTCCTGGCTTCCTGGAAACAAGTCAATGTAGGATCCGATGCGTAAAAATTCTCGAATAAATGGAATCTCATTCTGGTCTCCTTCTTTGTACCTTTTCTTCGCATACTTTTTTTGTGCTAACTTCATTTAAAGAAATTTAAGCAAGGGAAACGGAAATGGTTTAGTAGAGGGCAAAGGGATTCTTGTTAAGATAATAAAATGTTTCGGAAAGGGAGCCCACTTAAAATAGCATACAATTGTAAAGGGTAGATCTTGTATAATTTGTTTTACTTTCAAGTTACGGCATACCTAGATAGCAGATGTAACCGTCGGGGTTATCTTTAATTTACCTATATATTAAAAAACGACAGTCCTCTCACATTTAAACTTTAAGCCACACTTGAGTGCAATGCCCGATAATTATTTCGGCTTCATCAATTTCGTATGAACAGCTTTCCCTAAAAGTTGATTTACTTATGTATCAACGATTTCTAACCAAACCACAGTCCCAACCTTCAAACTTTAGAGTGAAAGCGCTATACTTTCGCTGTGGTTATTTCACTATCAAAGTATTGCCATTTCCGGTTGGTTGGTTGAATATACGCTCCACAATACTAGAATAAGATGGATTGAGTAAATTACGGAAGTACTAATATATAGACATATTACCTAACTCCGTATAACCTGGCTAACCACTATATAAGTTCATGATTGTTTCCTTTTTTATATCCCTATATTTTCGAGATCAGTGCTATTTGTAAATTGCTTTCTCCGATTGAGTTGCAGTTCAATTGCAAAAGTTCATTTTATTGTTTCTGATATGTCTGAAGAAAACTTTCTCCAGGGAAGGCTTTTAGCTTCAAATCCCGATTTACGATTTCAGTCAAAAACCCGATTTCTGGAGAATAATAATAAAAGGCTTTCCTCGAATCTCGAAGCTTTGTTGTTCCATAACAGACTCTCTTGCTCTATTCAATTCAAACTGTATTCATGTGCCTACCTACTATATGGATTGAATAGTTTTCAATATTTTTCTATTGAATCACAGCACAAAAGAACTATGAAGTAGCAGTCAACAATAGAAACCTGGTTTTAAAAAAATATTTTAATACGTGACATTTTCCCATTCTACTTTTCCACCCTGATTGCGCAACTTCCCGGAAAAAGTTCTCAAGAAAACTTGAAACTTTCCAGCGTGTCAATAATAATTTTTTGATTATAAAATGTATTGTGCAGCAGACAATGCATTATTTAATGCCGTTTTTTCTTCCTTTCCAACGGGCAAAAACAATATTCAACCTTGCTCGTCAGAGTGAACATGCATATTTAGGAGTGGAAATAATCAGCATGAGATGAGAAGTGTAAAGTTTGATAAAAAAAATACATACATATTACGTTCCCCGGAGCTAACAACAGAGGCTCTTTTTCTGCTGCTTTTTCTGCTCTAAAATGCTACTAGGAATTTCCAGCTCGTTGACTCATTTCAGTTTGGCATGAAAAGTTGAACTTGGTAGGTAGATGGTATGTAGGTGCTTGGAAGGTATGTAGGTGCATACAATTCTTTAATTTGAAGAGCTATAATGTGGGTGACATTGTTTTGTTTAATTCTTTAAAACAAAAGAGTAGCACAACAATGGACTAGTCAGCCCTATTCATATTATTAATTTTAATGCTGGAACTTTTGAATGACTCTTGATAAGTAAAAAAAGTTCTGGACGTATCTTATCATATTACTATAAAGTTGGGAACTTACAAAAGTTAACTATGAGTGGTAACGTCGCAATCCTGACATGACATGAGACGAATTATAATTATGCTCTGGGGCTCCAATTTGTTGCAAGCTGATAATGAATTTCGATCTAGTCTTCTTGAATGAATTCCAAAAGGTTAAAGTATTAATGATCTGAGGCGTTATTCAACCATGATGTGCACTGACTTGTTAAATAATTTACTCATAGTAATGCTTTCATTGTAATGCATTTTTTTAATTTTGCTAATGACTTTCTCACTCCAATCCAATTTAAATACTTTTTATGTAATTTGTAAACTTAGGGTAATATTAACTAGTCTAATTAAACTTAATACATTTCGTTCAAATGCGCATAACGATTCGAAAATATAATTTATAATTTTTTAAAATACGATTATTTCTTCGAGAATGGAGTTCATGAGTTCATATCCATTTTCCTCTTCTTAAGAGTTACTTTTTACATATTCGAAATTATCATTTCAATGTATACTGTATATTGTACTTAAATTTTTGGATGAGTAATAGGTTTATAATTTATGGATAACATTATACTTATAGGTCTGTCCAGGATTTACGCGATTTATATTTTTGCAGTACAACTGGAAAGTTAATGATACATTCATTAATTTAAATATAAAATATAACTTCAAATAACTTATTAACTTATAAAACTGACGAAAATCCAAACGAGTTGTATGTTACCACAAGTTAAGCTTGTTCCAGACAAAAATCACAAGACAAACAATTTTGTACATGAGAAAAATAAATAAAAGTGGCTCTGGTTTTCAGGTGATGAGATGAGTATCTGATTTCGACAATTTATATCAGGTATAGGTATGCCGATCAAGTTTTTACGCATGCATGTTAAACTGGGACGTCTGTATCAAAATAATTTTAAAACTAATAATAAAAAAAACGCCAGGTTCATTGTCGTCTTTTCTAGCTTGGTAAATGAACTAGTGAGCCTAATCAGGACAATCAAGAGTCTAGAATGAGTAGGTAAGTAATGCTGTATGATTTATGGTTATTTTGGCATCAACTTTCCATTCCATTAAATATAGATTTTATTTTCTAAGGATGATGTTAATTGTTTTTAGTTAAAAATTTGGTTTGTATGTAGAACATTCAGTATTTGCGAAACGAAATGTACTTATTATCGTCAATCTTCCTTACGGATATGGCTGAAATGATAATTACATTCGGTTCGAACCGAAAACTTCTGTTTATTACCTTCCTTATTGATAGTTCATAGGCGTATGTATTAGATTACGATACGATGGATGCGCGATGCTAAAACGCTATTTCAGTTAGTACACTTATCAGATGAAATACGAACGATTATACCTCCACTATAATACCGAGCGACCATGTTTATCGCATATAGTTTTATGCATTTAGTTTTTTTCTCATTTTAACTGCATAATTGTTTTCATATTATGTATTTCATAGCATAGACTTGTCCTACTTTATAAAGACAGGAAATATAATCATATCTCTTTGTAGCTCTTCTCTATCTTGCTATATTTCAGTTCAGGGTCCACGGAAGTGTGATGATGATGATGATATAATTTTGCAACTTAGGGAAGTTAGGTAACTTGCTTGTTACCAACTGCTAAATCATTCTCTGGGTGAATCATAATGTTAAATCCAATTGCGTTGAGACTGGGATATTTATTTTAGCAAAGCTGCATTTGTATTGTATTGTATTGCTCAAACACAAAAAATGACGTGTGAAATGAAATGAAAGGGAAATCTAAATATATACCCATGCATGGCTGATGTTTAGTTAGGAGATGACGCACGGTCTACTGACAATGTTACGGATTGAATCCCCATGCTGATGATGATGATGGGAATGATGGCTGGAAGAAAGTTCACGTCTTTCTATCCAGGTCCTGGGATCACATGGACATTTCTTGGCAAGGGGTCTTGGCGGTGTCAGGTGCAAATCTTCTTCCTCTCCGGATAAACTCATATTGTCAATGCTCAGGTTGTCAGTGATGACCCCCCGTTTAGCTGGGGGGAAGAAGGAAAGCTCTTCCTCACTGTAGGGGAAAATCATTGAAAATACAAAGAAAGGATATACAAACATAAATTATTTACTAATCATCATCACATCGCATTGCCTACTTATCTATGCATTTTAAATTTCTACCTTAGAATTCGGGAAAATAGTTTTCGTCTTTCGGAATGAGATGGCATTTACTAAAAATATTTATGTATCCCATCTCAGTAAAAAAAAATGTATGCATTGTTTTGAGTACAGGGAAAATATGCAATGCGACAGTTCAAAATGAGCCCTTTAAGCAGTCCAAATGAAACGCATCAATCAATCATTCTACAGATATAGACTATGGACCATGACATGTATAATGGCATAGACTCATATTATACAATCAAAACAAATTATCGTCATCATTACATATTACACGAAACTTGCCTAAATTATTTCTGGATCTTTTGGAAATGGATATGGAGCTGTCTCCCTGTATTCGGGATGTATTAAAAAAGTACAGAAAAAGAAACCTAAATCAAGTTGAAAGTTGAAACTCTATCTGAAGGAATTGGCTCACAAAAAATGCAATAGGCAATAAATGAAATCTAGGTACAATAATTGCATACCTATTCCACCTGGGGAGATATGAGAATAATCTGCCTGATGAAAATACTTTCTCCAACAAAAGAGAATGCTTCTAGTTTTATTCATGCACCTTGTGATACTGACCATTTCAATCCATTTAGTAATGATACAATTCTGCGATTTCAATGCTAACATTCTCGAATCCATAACTGATTACTGGGAATTCTTTCTCCGGGGACAAATTTTTGAATTACCAATTTGTTTTGGACATATTATGCAAGGACGCCAATTTCTGCATCGATAACCCGTATCAAATACCTATCTGACTATACAGGTAGCTATGTATAATAAAAAATTATTTCAGTGCCCAAACCTTTCATCCGAATCCCATTGAACAAGTGGCTTCTTCTCCGATGACAACTTGGAGGAGTTGGATCCAGATTTGACATTCCCATTACCACTTGGCACGATGACGGCATCCCCATTCCCCCCATCCCTGATCATATTACAACTGGTCTCGGAAACGGAGGCTTTCCTGCTGGACGTTTTATGGACATTTGGTACAGGAGGGGGGATTGCGGTCCCGACATTTGTCCCCGTCGGATTATTACCACCACCACGAGAGGAGAAAGTTACATTTGTCGTCTCCGCTGTAGTATTGGTATTAGCATTAGCCGACGAGTTAATGTTAGCGGATGATGATGAGACTCTTGTCATACAGCTCGATTTCGCATTGGAGGAGGCTGTTGAATGGGAAGACTGTAATTGCGGATTTGGCTTACAAGGAATGGCCAGTCTTTGAGGTGGAAGTAGTGCTGAAACTTTCCTAATGTCAAAACCACTATTTACCACGACCACGGTGGCAGTGGATGATGCTGACGTGGGCAAGACCGATGTCATGTTCGTCGTGGCATTGTTATTTTTCAGACTCAAACTATTAGCTTTGCTTTTGCTCTCACTGCTCATGCCTTTGTTGACATTAGTCACGGTAATAGCATTATTATTACTGCAAGGGAGAAAGCCATGATCCTCATCCCTCGTTCCAATCCCAATATTTTCCAGAGGGGAAGTGGCCGTTGCGGGGTGATCATGTTGGAGTTGATCATTGCGGGTGGAAGTGGATATAAAAGTGAGCTTCCCTATCTCCTTCCTTTCATCTTGACAACTTTCATTTTCCCTTTCTTCCAGAAATGGGTCTGCATGGAGTAGTCCTCCACTTTGAAGTTGACTTTGACTTACCTGGCCATGGCTTTCCCTTGGACCTTCCATAAAGGGCTCGTCGGGAATGACCTTTGATGACTCTTCCTTCTGTTTGGAAGAGGAAAGTTTACTTTCCCACAATAGTTCGATATCCGAGGCGGAGGAGCCGGATTCCCACAAGGAGGCTGGGAGCTTTTGCTGGAAAGCGGATTGGCTATGAGAACGACCCTTGCTTGATCTATTTTGTGGGGAAAAGGTTATCTGGTTCTCGGGAACATGGATATGGTTATGGCTTTGACTAGGGCTATTGCCATTGCCAGGAGGAGCACTTTCCGGAGGATTGATGGATGAGCTGGAAAGGATATTTGCTAGGAGATTGCTGCTGCTGGAATCATTCGTTTTTGTTTTTCCCGTGGACGATGATAATGATGATGATGCTGTAGCTTGAGAATTATTTGATGATGAAGTGGCCACCACTGCAGCGGATGCCTGGGCAATCCGCTTTTCCAAACGCTTCTGTAAGTCTAGAGTAGTATTAGGGGTACTGTTTGCACTTAACACTGATCCGTTGATCATTAGCGGGATTGAATGACTATCGACACATGTTGTTCCGGGCTTGATGCTACTACTCCCACCACTTGAGCTTGTAGTGGAGGAGGCTGCTATAGACTTTAAAGTGGTTGCTGGGCCTGGCGAGTAAGTGCTAATTACTTGGGGCCTTCCTGCAACCGCAGTTGGAACGGAATAAGAGGGGACTGGGCCAGGGAGTTGAGGATGAGGAAGGGTGTCATTGTTATGTAAAAAGATATGAGATGAGTTTGGAGTTTGATTTTGATTATGACGATGATGAGTACTTATCAGACCATGGAAGTCTCCCTGTGAGATGGGGATACTTGAAGTTGAAGGTACTGCAGAAGTAGTTGATATTGATGAATTTTTCAGATTACTGATAATTGAATTAGAGTCATTTGCATTATATGATGAACAAGATGATGTTGTGGATGATGTAGGAATGATCGTTCTCTTAGTCAGTGGCTCGCTTTGGAGGGGATCTTCAGCTTGGAGGTCAGTCACTGAGAAGGGGATGGAGGAAGTGGAGGGTTTTCGAAAGTTTGGAGCACTTGAGTCAAACCGACCTCGCTCTGGACTGAAGGAGATGATTGGTTCGTTATGCTAGAAAGAAAAGTTCATAAAGTGGGCATGTTTTGCAGTTGTGATAGATATGTACTTACGATTAGCACTTTAATTATTTCCAGTTATTCCAAAATGAAATACTATTTTTTTTATTTACACGCCGGAAAATGTTTAATTTTCGATGCCTAACGTATGTTTATGAATAGGTACGTAGCATGGTTTTCTGTGGTTTAGAAATCTAAAGAAAAGTAGACTTTGAATTCGCTTTGGCTACATAAACGTAACTTAACTTGCATAAGCCTCCGAGGCGAGAAATACTACAAACTAGCATTTAAATGCCAAATGACAAGTACTTGTTGATCCCTAACATACTTTCATTTTCTCATACTTTTTATACAGGTACTTGTAAGTGAAAGCAAAAGAATCGCACTTAAAACTGGCCATAATGCGCAGAGAGTTGAATGAATGAAGGAAAGTGCATCTTACCTGCTTGAGGGTATCAGTATCATTGTTGATTTTAGGATCACTTTCAATCCCGCTGTCTCCCAGCTCCATTTATTCCCAAAAACAACTTAACCATCAGCCTTATTATGTCAACTTCAACAGACTTGATTTCCCCACTGACACAGATTTTCATGTAATTTTACATTACGCTTAACCACAACGTACCAGATAAATAATTTCTCATCAGTGAAACTAACAACCTAAATCAGATCCGGTGTATCCCGTATGCCAGGTGAACTGATTAACTAACGATGAAAGCTTAAATATTGATTCATTAAGAAACATTTAACTAACTATTTCAAAGGAACAATATGCACATGATCTAAACTTATCGATGAAATTACTTGTGTAAATAAAAGTCAATAATTTTACCACTCAATCTTCTCCCTTTTATTAATGTTTCAGTCAGTCAGGATATTTATGCAGTTTGTTTTTTTACTCTTATGCCTACTTTCACTACTTTCACTTTATTCTCAAGATTTTGTTACCAGATGTAGAATAATACAAAACCGGGTTTAAGGAAAAGAGATATAAGCAAGTAGTATACTAACGAGGAACAGACAAGATCGAAACGTCCTCTTCGGATACGATCGGGGACGGGGTCGGGAGAGGGAAAGCAGGACAGTTCGCTTTTCGTTTAGTGCCCACATTACGTATTATCATTGTACATGCATTTATGCAGTATATAGCATAGCTCTCTGGAAGCTCCAGCCTTGATGGAACACTAAAACTGGTGATGAGATGAATGATGAACAGGATTGTGCGTGGGATTGGACTCGGATGGAGTGGGGAAATCTGCATGCTTTCACCAACTTACATATAGTGACATACATACATTTATTAATCTAATCTGAAATGACATAGCATATTGGTAGGTATATTTACGCCAGTTTCACAGCTTTCACACGTATTCATCCCCATATTTTGAAATTTAAGACTGTGAAATACAATTTCAATTGTGTCATATTCCCTTAAGCCAAAATACTTTTACCCAGACAGACATATGAAGAACTCTCAAATGACCTACTTGTCACATCATCTTAAAATGTGCATCTTCTTATGAAATCTCATACCGTCACGAGCCGAGCTTAAAACTATGATAATGCTCTGTATGGATGACCCAAATAATTTTCATAATATGCTGTCATTAATTTCTACCATGAGAATACATACAGATATGTGTGCCCAGTAAACGCAATGATTTCGTAATAATTTTTTTTGTAAGCATCTCTGACTTTAGGTTTCTTGAAGAAATTCAATTTGAGTGCTCACACCAGAATAGCGAGTGGAGGCATCTTTTTCAGAAGGAGAAAGTGAATCTTCTTCTAGCATTGCCATACATACACCTTACATCCACTCCACCTCGTCAAGCAAGAGTTCCCCCAGACAACACGTTATTGATGTAACAAAGTATTTTAGGTAGCGTGTTTTTTCGTCAGATCTACGCTGCTTGAGATGAGATCTCTGATGAAAAATGTATCATTCCCATTCATTTCCATTTCAATTTCAAGCCTCAGGAGAAAACTAAACGAGTCGTTTGTAAAATTGTTGTATTCATATTTATTCCATTCCATTTTATCCCCTCGTGGTGGTTTTTGTCTAGATAGGATTGAATCTGAACTGAACTGAGTCTTGCAGTTGTTTACTTTAAATCTCACCGGAATTACTAGTTTCCAGTAGTTGGAACCGCATCACTTGATTTTCATAACTAAACTAGATAGGCATGGGGCCGAAACCACCTCCAAAGGGGAAGCGCCGGGGAAAGGGACGCAGGGACGATGATGAATATGGAGGCTACTCCCAAAGGGAGCAGAAGCTGAGCAAGCCCCCAGACCAGGAAAAATTAACTGAAGGAGTATGTAAAAGATGCTACAACATTTTAATTAAAGATTTGTTCTCTACAAATGTATTTTATGTCATTCATGAAATTGGGATGTGTTCATATTGCAGCAACTGAAAGAGGAAATCCAACGAGTTCTGGTGACCACTGATCCAACTTTAATGCGGGATAGGGTCATTTGGGACTATAAAGAACGGTAATGCAAATTGATTCATAAAAAAATAACCCATTCATACCAGAATATTGCAAAAATCATGGCATGCGAATTTATATATATATATTTATTTCATTATTTCAGATCGTATGTAGTGGTCGACGCTCAGGATGAGACCATTACACTGCTGCACATGGACTCTGAATTGATTCCGAAGGATCAAGCGGAGGAATTCAAGAAGTCCTATCCATATCCCTTGGTTGAAGTGGTTCACGAGCCGGATGTCCCTCCACCCAAGCCCGCCCCTCCACCAGCCCCCGTGGAAGTTGCCCCAGTGACTCCCACAGCGGATGAGCATCGTTCTTCCATGGATGGGGAGACGGATCTCGAGGAGAAGAAGTCGGATACGAAGCCGGAAGAGGAAGAGGAGGAGAAAGGTAGTTAAAATTAAACCGGATCATTTCTTGCTAAGATCATTTCTTGCTGTGATCAAATGTTTTAATGTTCATATTATTTCCCAATTTCAGAGGAACTAAAGGAGGACTCCAGACAGACCAAGTTCCTCAATCAGTTCGACTACAGTGAACGCTCCACTCAAACGTACAACAACCCACTCCGGGTAAGATATGAAATGATTATGATTATGACTGACTCTCTGACAGCATTATACTTTAAATGTGCAAAAAGAAACTCTGTGCCAAATAATGACTTCACTTTATCTTTCTCCTTTGTTTTCCCGGAATATATTTATAGGAGCATGCCTGTCAAACGCAACCTCCTCCCCGCTCATCCTACAAGGACTACTGCAACTCATGGATCATCTTCGACGCATATGAAAATGATGTGGAGAACAGGCCCAAGGACAAGAAGGAGGATGCCGGGAAGGAAGGGGAAGCCGGAGCAGATCAGTCTGGGGAGGGAGGTGATAAGGATACGGAGAAGGAGCGAAAAGAAAGGGAGGCAAAGTAAGAAACAAATTAGTAATTCATGTGTAAGTGTAACAACATGGGACGGGGATCCTCTCTCTCTACATGCATATTCATTCGTCATATAACTAGAGTAGATTATCACAGTCATCTCAATCTTCATCACTGTCCCCCGGAATCCGGGGCCCGGATTCCCCGTCTTAAAGATGATACTATGTAACAGGAAGAAAGAGCAATTATCTAAATGTATTCATACATTCAGTTCAGTAGTCCTACAATTTACATTTGTACATGAGCTATGAGCTTCGAGCATATTTTCCAACTGAATGTCCCATTTTAACGGATGCTTTACCATTTTGCAATATTACAAAGAAAGACAAGTTTACCGTATTCTAGCCCAGCTATAGCGAAACTGGAATAAATGGGGTAGAAATGCAAAGAGACATTACAAATTAACTTTTCCTTCAAGGGATATATCCCCATTGAAATCCTGGGCACGTCTGAGAAAGTAAAATAATGTATTTTACAAGAAAGAACATGATATATGTACCACACCAAGTTGTTTTGTATGATATGACAGTAAAAAGTGACTTCCACTTTTTGCCTTTCTATTATTTGGAATTTCAATGTGGAATAGTCATAGTTGAGGAGGGGAGCTCTAGTTAATTCTTAATTAATTCTGGGAAATTCGGTTCGGATTATGAGATTTTAACGAAGTCGCCTACACATTCTAATTTATATCTAAATGAATTTAGCGTTTCCTGCAGAAAGGAGAGCTGAACAATTTTATCTAGTTTCTAGTAAGCCCATATCCATATCATATGAGAACCTGATACCCATTTAAGGGAAGCTTGTACCTTGTAGTCTTAATTGATTAATGTAGTTCCGGAAAATATTAGTTTTACTTTGACTGATTGCTTGGGAATTACAGACATTATGTCAGGCAGGGCTCATTCAGTAATATGGCAATACCACCACCACCGCCACCCATTCCATCCCTCAAGCTTAATGCTCGATATTTCGGTACATTTTTCATCATTCGTGTTGTTGCAAAACTTCTTGGGAGAAAGTCTTCCAGGCCAGCCAAACACCCACCATGGTTTCTGCAAGTGTGATGAGATGAGTTTTGGGTTGAATGATGAATGTCCTAATTTTCTCTCCAATTCCAGAGCAGCCCAGGAAAAATTGCGAGTGAAGATGAGGAAGGCATCTGTACTGGAAGGACAGGCGGCACAAGAGTCAGCCCTGAATAAGTCAGCAGAAGGGCTCAAAATCCTTGAGCGGCTTGTCATGCAAAATGTCCATAATGAAGTGTTGTATGGTATGTGCCACATATATAAAGCTATTTAAATATATTGCGACGGATTATTTACTTTGCAATTTAAAATTAAGTTAAGTTATACACCGACATGACATGAACAATGTGCATTGCACATAAAATGACAAACATATTAATCCTTCCTTTACGAACTTAAAGAAAAACTAGACGATGACGGTAGACAGCATACATGCAATTAGATAAATTACATCAGCAGAGTAACAATTTGGAAGTATCTATTTCCAGTATTTCGATCAGTTTCATACATTTGGCTATGTCCATCTCTAGCTCACGTTGTTACAAGCCTAACCAACCATATTTTCTTAGAAAATCTTAAAATGTTAAAACTCCTTCTACCACGCCATGTATTTAGGAAAGGAAGTAGAAAGCACTTAAAACTTTGCTATTTGAGATTTTGAGACTTTAGAGAAGTACATTTCTATATCCCTACCTAGTGCATACATACAAAGTATTAAAACTAAAGGGTAAGCTTCAACCTTGTTCACTCACAGGTTCCGCTTTGTTTACTTTTACTTTCCTCTTTCTTGTTGAAACCTTCTCATCCATGGCCATGTTACAGTTTAGTACTTTCTACTTCTTAAACTCCGCCACAATTTCCTTATCTTGAGAGAAAAGTGTGGAATGGAAGTGAATTGTTTACCCAACTCATTAACTGCTCGTTTATGATATGTGCTTTGTATTTTCTTTAACACTTTCCACATGAATTTTATGGCCGGGAGGGATTTGACAGCTTTTAAGTTTCAGGAGAGAAAAAACAAGTTACATAAACATAACTTAAGATTATGCATATGACTTGGTTGACTAGATTAGTAGAAATATGATTCATATGCCAAAAATAATCCGAATGAAAGGAAATATTCACTCTCTCTTAACCTTGTCGAGTCAGGATAAGAAGGCAAAATGCGAATTTACATCATTTCCAATTCTATTCCAACTTTTCGCTGGCATAGCCAGAGCTACTACTTATAAGTAACAAAAATGAACTGATGCACATTACCGATCCCTTCAGAAATGTAATTCTTAGCTCATGCGATCATGTCTAGTATTTTTTGCATGCATTCATTTTCAACTAAAATCATTCTACCAAAATGTATTTCTGCAAAATTCGCAAGGACATGCGAAAATGTTCATTTCATAAAGAAAGGAAATGACGATGAGCCGCGTGCGGATATCATCTCAATCTCATCTCCTATAAATATAGACATACATCTAATATTGATTGATTAGATATTTGCGCTACTTTTACTTTGCTTGACAAGACAAAAAATATTCATCCTTTCCTAATATATTTCCTTTCCATCTTCCCAAATAGACTTCAAGTACTATGAAGATGCCTCTGATGAGTTCCGTGAGACTGGGGAGGGGACACTCCTGCCACTTTGGAAGTTCGCTTATGATCGAGCCAAGCGGCTCCACGTTACCGGGATAAGTTGGTCGGAGAGTGAGCCCGATATGTTTGCTGTCAGTTACGGATCATGTAAGTGCATTTCGGGAATATTAGATTTTAATGGAGATGGAGCTGAACGGAGGACTTATATAAGTAGCAATACAGTTATCTATATGAAATCGATGCATTGAATTACATATTGGTATAAGTCGATTGAAATTGAAGATAGATACATTCGAGCATGTATAAAATGAGTACGTGCTTTGAAAATTATGTCACCGATGCTTTCCCTTTCCCTACTTTCTCCGAGTTGGAGCCTAAAGTAACCGTCATATTCGTTTTATGAGATCATGTAATTCTGTAAAAAGTTTTCCTATATGGAGTACTTTTCACATGTAACGTACTTTCAAGAAGAGTGTCAACTAAAATGAATATGACTCGATGTCACTCACCTACTTAGATATTTCCTCCTATGTATGAAATCGATAGAAACATAACATTTAAGTAATGTGTATAAATTACGTTATTCCCTTTCATCAGTTTCCTTCACACATCCCATTAACGATGGAATGCTCCTGATTTGGAGCTTGCGTAACCCAGCTTTCCCCGAGCAAATATGGGTGTCCCCTCGGGGCTGCATGTGCTGTGCAGTTCATCCCCAGTAAGTCATGTCATGTTATTTTGAAATGAGATATATTACTAAATAATTACTTTTTACTTCCGTGTTAAATGATTTTAAATGATTTTTCCTCCTTTCACCAACAGAGAAAGCAGCCTAATTGCTGTCGGCATGTACGATGGGAACGTGTCCCTCGTGGAGCTCCGCCCGGACGAGGACAACGGTCCATCTACAGTGGTCCTGAAAAACGTGCACGTGGTCCAGAAGCACAGGTCCCCGGTCTGGTCCGTCAAATGGGGTGAGGATAACATGGATGGGGATCCCAACTTCTATTCCTGCGGCCTGGATGGAAGAATCCTTCACTGGACGATTGACACATCCGACTCTAATGGAGTTGGTGGACTTGGCGGGGTAGAAATATGTACACTTCACCTCCCTGTTGCTCCCGTGCCTGGGCCGGATGGAACAACTTACAGACTTTTTGGTAAGTTGGGATCGGGAAACCCATCATCATTATCGTACAGATATATAACCCGTTTAGCAAGTACACTGCCAGCCTGTGTGGGTGGGTGGATGAGTGTGTGAGCAACTAGGAAATTAATCTAATAATATCCTCGGCTCACCGCCACTCCACTGGCTGTCAACAGCTTGATAATTATCCTCATCAATGATGAAAAACGAGAAAGTTTCGCTAATGCCATGAGGGCTAATGGAAAAACTCTGTATGTGCTGATGTCCTTGACATGATTTGATTTCATATAATATAAAGGGGAAAAATATGGCTTATATAACCCCTTTCCCTTGCCATACTTTCCCTACCATACTTATACTTCCATAATTTAAATCTGCTGTATTGTTTCACTTTCAATCACTTTGACTTTCTCTTCTCTTCCTAACAGGATGTGCTCGGGTCTTGGCATTCCATCCAAAAGACAAGACTACCTTCCTGGTGGGGACAGCGGAAGGGAATATTTTCCGGTGCTCCTCCCTCTACGGCTCACGCTTCCAACAGGTATGAAATGAACATGACCTCTTGAACTTTGCATATAATCAATAATAATTTATTCCCCATTATGGCTGATCAGCGTCCATTTGATAAAAAAGACAAAGGGTTTGGTACACGGAAAGGCAATAAAGGCATGACTTCAACTAATGATCAATAAATAATTAGACATGTAATAAATCTAAAAGCTTTGCCATGGATGAATGGGACTTGTAAGTTGTAGTCCTTTAGGAAGGATCATGTAGGATATGGATAGAGTCAGAGTGATTTCCAGCTAGATGTAGGCACCATGGGGCAACCTGATACAATGTAATAATCTAATGCTAAAAAACCGTTATAACATAACCTACTTTATATTATCCCGGAACAAGATCTTGTAGATGGAGGTTCATTGAATTCAATTCAAGTAAATTATGTCACAAAGATGTTAGGATAAAATGCATTAAAAAATTCAAAGGGGCACTTCACTCCATAATCAAGTTGAGTTCAGGTAGCCTAGCCTAGCCTAGCTACTAGCTGAAGCTGAACTAAATAAAAATAAAAGGAATAGAATTCATAATGAATTGTAATATAAGCTATATAAAGATCTGGATCTGACTTTCTCCCTGGAAGAAAGTTGTCAGCCATGGCCATGTCAGCCTACGGCAGGCCCACATACGAGGAGGCATATTTTTTTGCTTTCACTCTAACAAGAAACTAGAGACTTCACTTCCTTTTCTCATCAACCTAATTCACTTTTCTCTCTCTCTCATCATATTCCAGATATATAATGCTCACTTCCTCCCGGTGGCTGCACTTGAATGGAACTATTACCATAAAGATGTGTTCATTTCCTGCTCCGAGGACTGGACCATTAAAATATGGGACAAAAAAGATCCGTAAGAAGGGATTATTTACTAAAATGATTAGTTTATATAAATTGTGCCCGAATACTTCATTTTCGAAATTAAAATAATAATATAGCCCTGTCATATTTTTTAATCATATTTACGGATGATAGATATGCACCTATTATATAAGATAATGCTTAAATGTAGTAATTAATTGTAGCCATTTATGATCACCGCAGGGAACCGATGTATATCTTTGAAATTGGAGTGGCCATCCTGGACTGCTGCTGGGCACCCTATTCATCAACCGTGTTTGCTGCTGTGACTGAAGAGGGAAAGGTATGATTTTTTACAGAGGAAATTGTAGCAAAGAGTAATTTAGCTTTTATGATGTGACATGATAATAGCAAAAGTGTAATTTCTCTACATTTGTAGGCGTTGGTCTATGACCTCAATGTGAACAAAGAGAAGCCCATTTGCTGTCAGCAAATTGTGACAAAGAAGAAGGTCAGGCCGAATAGGATTCAGTTCAATCCCCATTATCCCGTTTTATGTGTCGGGGATGACCGGTAAGGAAAACATGATAATATTGAAATTAACTGAATTACATTTGGCCATAAAATTCTAAAAAGTCTATAATTAAATCCATATTTTGATATTCTTCAATTAGTGGGCAACTCACAACATTGAAGATGTCACCCAACCTCCGTATCCTTCCAAAGGACAGTCGTGGGATTCATGTGGACGGCGAAGCAAAAATACAATTTGAAATTGGAAAGATGACAAAATTGCTCTCCTTGGTCAGGGACCCGGAATCCATTTCCAACCCGAAGGGGATGGCACGCCCTGATGAGAAACAAATTCAAGTCGTCCTTTCAGCCATGAAAAAGTGAAGCCCTTCAATTCCCTAGTACGGACTGCAACCAAAAGTACCTACCTACATTTTCAGACGTCCCCAATCAGAATACATATTTAAAATGACAAAACAAGCACACAACTACAAGATAACTTGATGAACTAACAACATACTTAACATGTCTGTTATGACTTACGATAGTAAAATTATTGCATTTCAATCAAATCGTACTCCAATCAACAACAGATAATTGTCATGTACGGCTAACACCCTTTTATTGTACCAAAGTACCAATTGCAATTAAAACACTAATTCTTCCTATTGTTTCACATAGTAAATGATATTTCATTTCGGATTTCATAAAAAAAATTAACATATTTTTACAATTTAAAAGGGGCAAATGTATTATCGTACAGATTATTATAATAAAATTGAAAAAAAATTACGAGGTATCACCGATCACGTATCACAATGTAATACTATTCATCATGATTAGAAAAAACATGACACGAGCGACCTTTCAACAAGCATGCTTGAGATATGTAACCTCTGGAAATGCAGTCGGGAAGCTCAAATCTACACAATTTATTTAAAGCATCATGAATTTAAAGTAGTATAACTGATACGTGTGTTAAAAAAGTTAATTTTTCAGACAGTCATTGTTCTGTTAGTAAGTAGATATTTAAATAAGCATAATTATAATGATTTTTAAATGCATTAGGCATGCTATAATAGTTTTAGTAAAATCAAGAATGTTAGATGTTGACAAGTTTTTAAAAATCTAATTAATAATTATTCAATTAATTAAATAAAGCTGTCTGAAATAATTTTCAACTGAACTAGTATAAGGTTATGGTATGTAATAGCAGTGATGATAATGACCTTGTGTAGGTCACAGTTCCTGGTACAGTTTTTAGTAAGGCATCATCAATCATCGAGTTAAGGAATTAATACAAATTATGAATTATGAACCCAGTTTAGCTTCATCTCATGCATCAGGTAAGTGGGCTTTGGCATCTTCGATTATCTGCAGGGCTGTTTTATACTCCTCCGTCGACCCCAGTTCCGCCTGTTGGTCGTCTACGATCCCCTTCAGTTCATCATAACTTTTCTATAAAAAAATCACAAAAAAAATCATTAGAATGACAGAATGATGACAGACCCTTGATATGGATTGTTAAAAGTAAATAATATTAAGATTTAACTTTTGACACTTGTCAATTCCATACCAAATCAGATCTTTTACCGATTTTTTTTTCGCTTACCAACAATTGACGCTGGACTTCAGGTACCATCATGACGGACTCCTTGAGGCACCCCTCCTGCTGCCGGATGAAGTGGTCGTCCTTCCCCTCCGCCTTGAACTTCTCAATCTTGTCCTTCTGGAGGGAGGCCTCCTTCTCATAACTCTGCTTCTCCTTCGTGTACCTCTTGACCACCCCGGACTTGATCTTCAACGTCTTCAGCTTCGCAGAGTCCACATCTGCCATCTTATCTTTATTATCCGGACACCTGATTGAATCTAAAATCAAGAAAGAGAAATCAACACACAACAATCAGCAATTAAAAATCAGAAGACAAAACAGTTAAAATTAATTATAACAACAACATTGAGATTATTTATATCCCAAACACGTTCGTAAAAAATAACTGGCAATTAAAAGCAATTTATTAGTCTTAATTAAAAATCAAAAAACAGCAAAAAGGACTAACCACAATTGACAATCCTTTAACCCCGGTCAATGACAGTTAACAGTCTATATAATCAACAATTAGCCCCTTTCACTAAAAACACTGTTCCTCCTTCAAAGTATTATTTGGGCGTGTATTTAATTTAATTAACCTTGATTTGTGATTGGAATAAATTAGCACTTGACAGAGAAAATTCTTTGTGAATTGTGAATATGACAGAGAGTGAGTCAGTGAATGAGTAAACAAGTTGTATGAGTTGGGTAACAAAAGAAGTGCGAGTTTGCCGGGCCCCCACGAGGGATGATACTTTCAATGATAAGATCCAACCACATCCAAAGCTCATCTCATTTGAATGCTGCTTTCGGCCGCGAGGATCCTCCCCCCCCCCCATCACCCATCCCGGCTCGGTCCATTTCTCATTTGATTTCATTTCATTTCGAAGTTTGAAGCTGGCTGTTTGACATGTAGATATGTATGTCAGCTGTTGATAGTCGGCAGATGCTCAAGTCAAGTGTGAAAACTGAAAAGTGAATTGAATTGGGTTTATTTTGATAGAGCAAGATTGCCCAACAACATAGTCAGAGTCAGAGTGAACTTTGGACATTTGGCTTTTGGGTGCATAATCTGGTTGGAGGAAGGCTGATTGGGAAAGCCATTTAATTAAAAGGTAAGAAGGATTAAATGCGTTTAATTAATTATTAATTTTAGTCGTAGGAAAAGTTAGGTAAGTTAAAAAAAATACATTACACTTCTTTCACTCATCAGCATCATCAGTTTAATAGGGAGAGATCATTTTATTTTAATTAGGATTTTGATTGAAAAGTACTAAAAGTTAATATTAAACAGGTGATTTTCCTTGTTGGGCAATAGTTATAATTGTTGTAATTGTTGAATGGGTTAGGAATTAGAAATTAAAAACTCTTGAGAGAGTTTGAGTTGAGTTTATATGAGCCAAGACGAAAAGCACTTGAATTTTGGGTTGCGAAGCTGGAAGTGGGAGTGGGAGGATTAACAAATGAGATGTTTCAAAGCATTCAGTGTTCAGTCAGTTAACTGTTAATATAACAGACCTTGAGTTTGATTTGAGTGTGGTAGCGTTATCTGTGTAATGTTATACAACTTAATTTTGTTGTTTTATTTTTTTTGCAGCTGTCAACTGAACTGATCGAAATTGGATTTTGGGAGTTATCGTTTCCTCCAGTGTCCAGTCACCAGTCCAGGATCCAGTCCAGTCTCCAGCTAGACACCTGTCATCTGACGACATCTGAAGCAGTCCAGACAGAGTGCTTCTTGGAGGTTACATAACTTTGTTGCAAGCCACTGCGTCAGTTTTAATTCATCGTCATCATCATGCTTTGTTCAAGACTCGCCGTTAGGAACCAAAGAAATCTTCAAGGGGTAAGTCAAGCCAAAGCCAAGCCAGCGGAAGTCCATTGAATGTACAGTTATTGCATCTTTTACAACTTAATCATTTATAATTAATTACTAATTAATTATGTATAAGTATTAAATTTACACAATTGGTGGCCCAGCCAGTAAGGAATGTGATGAAATTGACATGATTCGTATTTATTTTAATTGTATTTTGTAAGTAGGCCGGCGGAGCGCGTATAAAATGAATAGTTTTCAAATGATTACAAAATTGCTGCCCAATTAATGAATTAAGGGGAAAGTACTGAAAGAAACAGGCAGATTCTGTCGGCAATAATTCCCGATTGTTGATTGTAATTTAGATTTGTGAGGCAGGAATTATAATGGACAGCATATTCTGAAGCTGTTGCTGGTTCCGGATATGAGATGGAAATGATGGAATGGGATAGTACTTTGTACAAATGAAATTTTCTTTCTTAACTGTTTACTCCAAACTTTAAGACAATTTCAAATTTATTTTATATTACTTTCTCCAAATGTAATTTCCATTTTTAAAATTTGTATGTAAGAACAGTAGGAGTCCAGTCCTTCTAATTCTCATTCCCTCAATATAAGGAAATCTTTTTTTCATGTAATTCGTTATATCTGATCATTCTGATCTGATATGTTCAGTGTCAACTATTTCATAGTTTGTTTAAATTCTAATTCTATGTTGATTTATTTTTTATGCATGCAAATGCATACATCAGTCCAATTTATTTTATCTACATTTTTTTTTCACAGTTTATTTACATTGGCCATATTTTTTCAAGTTTGGTAATGATTCAAATCAATTTCCCATTTCATATAGCGTTTTTTACTGACAAAATGAACCGATAATTTGTCAATCTCAAATAATTTGAATCAATTGTCGAGCATCTATAGAATAACAATATATCTAGCAGCTAATTTAAAATAATGATAATATATGACTTAAGTTAATTATTCAGCTAATTGACAAGCTTTGTTAATTTTAAATACTGACCGACTTGTACACTACCACCTCCCGGTGCAAGTTTTGGAATGATGATCTATTAGCATAGACAGCTCTACAGTCTACACTTTAATTATCTTTACTTTACTACATACTTACTGTATTATATTTAGTTGATAAGTTGATGTAGTTGTGACATTTTCGACGTAGGTATTAGGTGTACACTTTCCATTTCATAGCAGAGTCAGGGTTTTGTAAATCGAAGTCTTTTTGTAAAAAAATCTTTGTTTTTTTTATTTAGATTTGATTTGTAAATTGTTTTGTTGGTTGGTAAATGGTCATTTGTATTTCGGAGAGACCAACCCCGTACATTTTATTTGTATCTAATTCTAACAGAAACTCAGTTTTCGGCAGCAATTATGTTTGCAGCAACAAGGTGTGTTGCGTCGTGAATCTGAATGAATTTGATCTTCCTGGTTTCCTCCTCATTACCGTCTGCGCTTTTTGGGTGGATGATCAATCGAGTTGTTGCAGTATTCAAAGGGCCCGAGGTCCTTCGGGTTTCATCACAGTTCTCTAAATCAAAGACACTCCTGTTGGAGCCTAAGTAGTCCAAGAAGCACATCAGCCAAACTCCGTGCGTCACCACTAGAACGTTCTCAGGGTTCTTACTGGCGTCTGCAAGCTTGCAAAGACCCTAAAAATGACATTTGAATTTGATTTAATTAATTGATCGTTAAATGTAGTGGGTAGAAATTTAAAAAGACTGGGAAATTTTTTAATTCTAATTCTTACACTAAAGAATTTTGCCGTTCTCTTCATAATATCTTCGTACGGCTCTCCACCCGGGAGTGGAATTTTGTGAAGATCAATCCCAGTTTGCTTTTGAATTTCAAAAGTTGCAGCTACGGGCTGGAATTCTAAATCGCCATAATCCTAAATGCAGGCAAAATAATTAGTTAGTTTTGTTTCAAACAACAATTTTAATGTGGTACTGAGACTAACAATAACAGCAAGTTTCACTTTCTCCAAACTTACCCTTTCACGTAGAGTTTTATCCAGCATCACTTCCGGTTGTGAACGAAGTGACTGCTTCAGAATGTGAAGAGTAGTATCGTGACACCGTGTCAGGTCACTGCTATACACTCGGGTAAACTTTTCGTTGGAAAGGTGCTGTCCTAAACTTTCAGCCTAGTCGCATGGTAAAAAAAAGCCCTTTAGATTAGCCGATGCGCACATAATGCCATGATGCGTGGTGAAAGTAATTCTGCGTAATAATTTTTTCTTCATTGGAAAACTTACCATTTTCACTCCTCTGTCTGATAATTCTCCAGGGGTTCGGGACTGAATGATTTTTGCAGCATTCAGCTTGGTCTCCCCGCTAATGAAAATTAGAATAGGAAAGAAACATTAATTTAGTTAAACTTCAAATAAGTTATGTCCGGTAAATGCTATTTAGTTAAATATTTGCATGTTTCTGCAATACTTACTGTCTCACAAGCGTAACGGTAAACATCCTGAAAGGATTTATCACTTTTGCGATTTTCTCCAGTGTAGAATCTGAAATATATAAGGAATAAGAGCCACCAATAATTTTGCCTTTGTCAGTAATTGGAACAGATATTATGAAATAATTTATTTTAGTATTCTCATGGGTAATATGCTACGTAATAATTTTATCGTTATTTTAGGAATTCGCTACGACTTGAACAATAATTTTTATTTGCAAAGCAGAGTTACTATAAGGACTTCTTTCCTTACCTGTGGCAAAACGATGAATGAACAGAACTAAAATGGAGATAGGAGTAGGAGGATGTCGTGAGGTTAGAAAGAAGCCCCTTGTCTCTTTCCAGTCATCAACCTATTCATACATGTAGCCAAGCCAAAGGTCTTTATCGATTTTTTCTAAACTAAGCTAATTGTAAATCTTTCCCCCATATCTCATGTGAAGGTCATCATGAGTCATCCTAGTCATGAGTGCTTGTACTTGTACTTTCGATGTTAGTTTACTTTAAGCATTAGGTAATAAAACCGACCGAGAACCAGAACCCAGAGAGAGCTGGAACAAGATATTTCCTTCGCAAAGCACTTTCTACTTCACACGCAGCCTAATAAAATAAAAGACAGGATTGGAGTTGGAATAGCATGGTAATGGTAGGTAATAATACGAATGTTTGCAAAAATGGACTGAAACTTGCAAAAAACAGTGAGACGGGACACTCGGCTCTTACTTTCACCAAGACCAAACTGTGAACCAACTTGTGTAGTTTATTGACTAGATATGTAATATGAATGCATAGTTTGTACTGATTATGATCTACTTTGCGAAAATTGAATATGCATTGGTTAGAGTGGGTTATGTAGTTGTCATGTCATATGCGAAGCTTTCGGGGGAGGTAACAGGAAGCATTGGATGGACAGGGTATTGCAAATTTCAAGCTGGCTCATGCACGTGCATCCTTTCCACTTTCCATGGATCGAATTTTTGTCGGCTCGGGAATAGTGTCGGCTTTTGCATGTGATAAGTTTTTTTTCCTCATGCTGTAAAGTACTTATGTGATGATGTTCATTTATGTGACTCGTGACTCTAAAACAATATTTGATTGTGGAGGACCGTGTGAAGTGATGTCTCCAAACTCCAAGTATAAGTTTATGTCATCATGCGATGGTTCAGTAAGGGATATGAATGGAATGGGAGGAAGTTGTAGAATTGGAATTGTTCATATGGTAAATGATTAGGTAGCAGTAATAACGATGATTTTGCATGCATGGGCTATATTGAAAGAGTATTTTTGACGATCTCACAGCTCACGTAGATGTAGGCTGTAGGAGTTCGACCAAAGCCGGACTCCAATCGACGCTGCGTTTCGCTGATTCGGTTGAAATCGGAGTCTT
Source organism: Pseudosinella alba (assembly GCA_034700485.1). Classification (NCBI taxonomy): domain Eukaryota; kingdom Metazoa; phylum Arthropoda; class Collembola; order Entomobryomorpha; family Entomobryidae; genus Pseudosinella; species Pseudosinella alba. The sequence continues at coordinate 89,463 of JAQIXQ010000006.1, forward strand.
CGTTGCGAATCTGATGTGATGTGTTGCGTAGGTTCAGTATGTTTTCGCAAGCTAAAAGTTTCGTAGATCTTTTTTTTTTGCCGATATATGGTATTATGGAATAGGTAAGCAACATGAAAGTGGAAAAGTACTTCAAAGAAGGGAATATGGTCTTTGTCTAATCTAAAGCAAGCTAATATCGATGTATGCGAATTTGGGTCGAACATGCCGGATCGGAAAATTACAATATTTATGATGATGATCCATATTATTAAGCTGTAAAAGAAGACGTGTTAATTGACATTAAATTTAAAGCGTGGATTAAGCTATTATTACATAAGTAAATTGAACATACAAAATATAGATCATTAACCTTATTTTATAACATAATCTAGTTAGGCAATATCTTTTTAGTGGAGGATTTACTTGCTTGCGTAGTCAATTTTTGTCCGGGCTGGGCTGTCAAGTCGATGTTAACAACACTTAATTTCATATGAACGCAATTTAAGCTGAATTACGTCATGCCATGATCATCGACTCGACTCGAGCTTAAACTTGAGCCCATGACTTGACTCTTGACTGCTTATTGACATATCCTTAATTTACTTTTTTTGTGTCTTACTTTTACTTTTAGCTATTTAGCCGGCTCCAAAGTACTTTAGTGATTGCGGAACATGACAATAACGTTTTGAAGGGAGCAACATTGAACACAGTCACCGCAGCCAGCAAATTAGGAGGCGATGTTTCAGTCTTAGTAGCTGGGTCGGGCTGTGCAAAGGTAATGCATTTAAGATTTAAGTTGGAATTGCCTATTTTCTACTTTACTTTCTTTTGGATTTGGAATCAACCGCAATGATTTGTGAAGCCATGAATGAAAATGGATGACATATTTATGTATTTTAGGCAGCAGAGGCGGTTGCAAAAATAGCCGGTGTAAAGAAAGTACTCCTTGCAGATAATAAAGCCTTCGAAGGATTTTTACCGGAGGCCTTAACCCCGCTAATTGTGGAGTCGCAAAAACAGTTCAAATTTACACATATCCTTGCTGGAGCGACTGCATTTGGGAAGGGCTTGCTGCCACGCGTTGCCGCAAAATTAGATGTACAGCCCATTTCTGAAATTATCGGTATCAAAGATGCGGATACCTTCGTTCGCACGATATATGCCGGTAAGAATAGAAACGAAACCGTTGGGTTATGAGAATTTAATGTAACAAAGCAAATTGAACATCGTTTTAATAAAATCTTTCCAACACAATAGGAAATGCGGTGATGACTTTAAAGGCAAATGACCCTATTAAAGTAATAACCGTGAGAGGGACAGCCTTTGAACCTGCCGGAGACGGAGGAAGTGCGTCCCAAGATAAGGCTCCAGAAGTCAACCTCTCTGATATTAAGTCCCAATTTGTGAAACAAGAGCTAGCCAAAAGTGACAGACCGGAATTAACAGCAGCGAAGGTTGTTATTGCGGGCGGCAGAGGGTTAAAAAGTGGGGATAATTTCAAGCTTCTCTATGACCTAGCTGATAAGTTGGGCGCTGCCGTGGGAGCTTCCCGAGCAGCAGTAGATGCTGGTTTCTGTGCAAATGATATGCAGATTGGGCAAACTGGAAAGATTGTTGCACCTGTAAGTGATTCTATATGCATGCTGTTATGTAATATGATTGATTACATTATATAAAATGATTTTGATAACCCATTTGGTTGCTTCTTATATAGGAGCTGTACATTGCCATCGGGATTTCCGGTGCCATCCAGCATTTAGCAGGGATGAAAGACTCTAAGACCATAGTAGCGATCAACAAAGATCCGGAAGCACCAATTTTCCAAGTAGCTGATTTTGGACTAGTAGCGGATCTTTTCAAAGCAGTTCCAGAATTGACAGGAAAGATATAAATCCTGCATTGAGAAAGCTAAAGAAATATATAATCCGTGATTATCACACATATTTTATGTCAATATATTGTCCAAATTGATAAATCACACAATAAAGCCGGCTAGATTATCAATCAATTATTCTTGCCAGTGATATTATGCCTTTAATGTCACGTATATGGGAAATATCCATTCACCTTTTCGCCTATATTAACTACAATTAGACATTGAACGTTAACCTGTCTTGATTTATGATCATAATTATTACATCACCAATATCACCGTTTCACCATCTTCCTTATTACCTAACTTGATGGACAAGTCGGGTATCGTTTTGATGTGAACTTTGTACCTGCAGCCGAAATACTGCGTTTTCTTATTGATGCATTGAAGAATTCGCCTATACGCATAAAAATAAAATACTCCACCTCGCCATATAGCTTATAGCAAAATTCATGATGTAGATACGTATAGTAAATTGTGCATTATTGACACCAGGTAGTCTCACAATGCCCCATAAAGTAGTTTTTGGAAACAAGCTTCATGGAATCCTACTAAAAGTGACAATTAGCGACAATATGTGTACCTTGAGAAGGAAATATGTTGTATTGAATGTAATGAAGTCCAACAAATAATGAATTTAGCAAAAAATACTGGATTTTATACTGATTGTGAGATAAGCTAAGAGCATTCATACGCTGCGTAAATGTCCGCCACAGGCCTTCTGAATGGGACGAATGACTAAAAACTAGATAAAAAGTCCGTTCAATACAACGCCAACCCAATCAAGGCGTAAGGTTGGTTTGATGATACCAAAGCAAAAAGCACTCTCTCAAATGCGTCCTAGAAATACATACATAGCTATAGCAAGTTCTTTTTATAACCAATAAAATATATTTAAGTGAATTGAATGACCTGGTGTATATTTTAACTCATTGAACTCAAGAAGACGTGCCTGTATTGTAAGGCTACAATTTGTAGCTTTCTTTGTTCTTCACACTCAAAACTCAACAATGAATGAATCAATATTATTGCATCAATAAATGATATCGCCATTATACTGCGCTTCAGCCGCTTCATTCTTTCAGATTTGATCGTCCACAAAAACTACTGATATTTTTTATACAAAGTTAATCGAGACCGAAGACAGCTAGACACTACCACGTAGACAGGTATCGCAAGATTTGCCCCATAATCTGATCCAGCTCAGATCGTCGGGCCTCAAAATTTCCAGTTAGGTGACCACGCAAACGGCACATGTCATAAAAAACTCGTCGTGTGGTCCTGGACAGTCATGTGAACGCCCTTAATAAACGCTGCGCAATAGCTGTATCGTTGTCGCTAATGTATCTAATTTTAACAAATTTCTGCAAAATATATTGAATGGAAGAATCACAGTCCTACGCCTGTTAAGATCGTTACAGAAAAACTGATATGAAATCGATGCATACGTTTGAAATGGGCAATGCAGTTATGTTATAATTTGTAATGAATTAAATCACACCCCAAAGAAGCATCGTTTGAACAGCGAAGATATTAGAATAAAGTTTATGTCCATTGTATTCTATGACGTAATAAAGAAAAATGTCATATAAGTAGGTATGTATGCAAACTACATTAACCAGTCAAGCATAAATGCTGGACTCCAGGGAGTGGTAGTGGTGATATTATTAAGATGTACTTAATTAATTTACGGAATGTGACATTATTCTAATGACGATGCCTCAATAGCAGTAAGATACGAACATGTCAGACATCACTTATCGATTACGACTAGTCAATTTTTTCGATCTCAAGATGTAGATGTAACAACAACCAGGATTATTCAGTTTCAAGCCCTATATAAAGTCCACGATCCAACTAATGCTGCATCAGTTACTTTTCATATCTCATTTAAACTTGTCAATTGTCTTTGTGAGAAGCAAATCCTAACAATCAAAATGAAGGTAAGAGAGAGTAGTAAAAATATGGAACTGGAAACTAAAAGCTCGAAATTCTTCCTTCCAACATTATTTTTTATATTTTATTGGAAATTCCCGTAGGCTGTCTTTGCTGTTCTCTGTTTGGCCGCTGTTGCCAACGCCGGTCTTATCTCCCACTCCATTGTTGCTCCAGCCACCATTATTGCTCGTGCCCCAGCTTTGGATTCTGCTGTCATTCGAAGTAAGTTTTATGGGAAGGAGCACGTATTCTGAAGTGGTAATTTATGGAAGGTATGGAAATTGATGGAGCAATGTAACTAACGAGTTTTTAATTTCTGTGCAGGCGACCGCATCGGAGGAAACTTCGCCTATAGTGTAGCTGAATCCCACGCTCACATTGCTCACACCCCCATCATCCATCACGGTAATTAGACGAATGCAATCCAGTAATTTGCAATTATGTATCTAGTTTTGAAATTCACTGTTTAACCGAATACCTATTTTTGCTCCTCTAGTTGCTACTCCCGTTGCCGTCTCTTACAATGCCCCACACATTATTGCTGCTCCAGCTCTTGCACACCATGTCGTGGCTGCGCCATTGTTCGCCCACGCCCACTCTTTGGGGGCTCCAGCAGCTACCATCAGAATCGCTTAAATTGTTAACTTTAAACTGTTAAGCGTTTGAATTTTTTATTTTGCTCGTTTGATCAAAAATATAAATGCATTAAATACCAGTTAGTTATATAACTCATTTTTGGAAAAGTTATTTGCAAAAACACATCATGTAATTATGCATTATGAAAAGGAGCCTATAACATACGAAAAATTTAAGGCGCAGCATAAACGTTAGAGATCTACCTATTAGCATAAAGTCCTAAAATTATCCCCTTGCATTAACAGTGTGCAAACTTACAAAACTTAAAATGACAATTTAGGCTTTGTCATAGCATAGCTCAGCTTATAGATAAAATATTTTATCAGTAGCAATGGAATACACGCCGTGGCTGTGATTTTCTGGAATACATCACGTACATTTAGTCATTGTCGGATTCCCCGCTACTTGAGCCTTGATTCTGAACAACTGGTTTGACTTCACCTTCAACTGCCTTACATTCTGCTAGCAACTGGTCATTTTTTCGACATTCTGCCTCCAATTCAAGAATGCATTTTTCATATGCCACCTTGACATCCAGTAACCGCTGTATTTCTGCTTGTAAAGTGTCCACTGTTGGAGAAAATCAAGTAATAATTTTATGTGATTTTTTTCATCCTGCAAAACTTACTTTACAAAATTAATGAACGTGCATACCAGAAAATCTATCCGTTTGGTAACGCTTCTCCACTTTAGAACCCGTATCCTTCATGCCCTCATTAATTGACTGCAACTGTCTCAAAAACTCTTCACGCCCGGACGACGATGTACAGGCTCTGCAGAAAGATTTGATCCCAAATTCAAAATCATTTATCTATTAATGTATTAATGCATAATCAAAGCAGGTTTCAATTATTTGAAAAGCGTTGAATAAACTACTCACAATTGGTATGAATCAACAATGGAATTTAGTAAAGAAAGCTCTTTCTCCAAATAACGCTTGGTGTCCTCCAGGGAGTTATATAAACTGAAAAATTGCTTAGTTGAGCGATGGGTTGCGGACACTGTCAAATCACAAATAATAATAAAACGATCATTCACATTTTCCGACAAATCTACAGGCCACAGATCATCTCATACGATTTAAAAAAATATATTTACCTTGATTATATAACTCGGAGAATCGCAGTCTATATTCTTTCAACTCCATTCTGTTTGGAACTTGCTCGATTTGCCTCCTAATTGAAGCCACTTGCCTATTAATTGTGGCAAGCTCAATCTTCCCAGCCTCCAATCTGGCCCTATTCCGTTCAATTTGAGCTAAGAGATCGGCTTTGGTGGTATCTGAAAAGTCTGCAGAGATTAAGAATAAATAGAGAATAAGAATAAATTATTAATATGATGATGAACCTGAAATGTACATTTAACTGTTTAAAAAAATTAACTAGGAAGTTAGTTATTTCCCTTCCCACCACCCTACCTGTATCCATCGAGTCCAACTCCTTCTGCAACCTCTCCATCTCCTCATTACATGACTGCTTGAACAACTTCTCATCCGCCCTCAGCCTCTCATAGGTGACCAGATACTTCTCCACCTCCTCCAAGATGTCCTCATGCCCCGCATTATTGCTGGCCAACTCCTCCAACTCCGTGTCCATCGATTTGGTAACCGTCCGGAGCTCATCCAACTGCTTCTGCAGCTCCTCCATGGCCCTCTTCCGCTCCATCATATCCGCATCGCATTTGCTCAAGCTCTCGTCCAGCTTCTTGTTATGATTTAGCAGTGCCTCAATTAAATCACCCCCGGGGGTTGTGGGGGAGGAATCTGACTTCTCCCCTCCTCCAACGACGAGGGCTCCTTTACTCTTCTTGGACACTTCCAAGCTCCCATTCCTGCTGGTATCCGCGGAGGACAACAATGGCACGGATGGCTTCCCTCGGGGCTTGGGCTTTGTCGCAGGCTGTAAGTTAAAATAAAGTAAAATAATTAGTTAACTTGTAGTTTGTAAACTTTCGTCATAACTGACAATGCAATTTAACTTAATCAAAGTGAAAATTAAATGCACTTTACCTTATCCTTCTTGCCCTTTTCCATTACACAGTCCTCCATGTCCATTCTCACTAGATATTTAACTTATCTTCATGCACTTTACATACAATTGACAATAATTAGCTCGAACATTAAAAAATGGACTTAACAATTAACATTAAAATTAATTGGCTTTCACTTTCTATACCCAAAACCACTTCTTCCTTTCACCTGTCTTTTTGTATTGGATGGTGTTTGGTTTGGATTCTGTTTTGGGTGGAATCACCTGTCAAAACTAAACAAAATCAGTTGGGCAGTAGTCCAACTTGGGCTCTTGGGAAAACAGCATAAAAGCAGTTGAGTGTTTTTACCCACAAAATGATATACTCATAACAATGTCTCACAATACCCCAAACTTTCAAATTCAAAGCGCGGGGGAAAGGCTTAAGTGAGGTTTGTTGAACAAAAACCCATGATCATGAAATGAATCATGTGCTTTCTTCGTCTGAAATTGAAGTGGACTAAATGTTACTTTTTAATTTTTAGTATTTTTAATTAAATACTTTCAAAATTAACAGTGACATGTAATCAGTTAAATAGTAAAACTAAATACTAAATTAATCAGTGTACAATCATCAGGTAAGTAATTTTTAAATTATAAATTAAGTTTGTGTTTGAAAAAGGACAAAATGAAAGTGCCACTTGCAAATGTGTTATTTGTTTACAATTATCAATATTATCATCCAACGTGTGACGCATGTCAGTTAACTAATTTTGATTGTTTTGTGTCTTTACTTGTAGGAAATAATAAATACCAAGAAAATTTGACTGGAGGGGAGGAATAATTAAGGATTGTCCTGCGTCGTGAAATGCGATAAAACAGTTTCCCGTCATCGATCATGGCTCAACCAGGGGAAATCATCTCGTTCCAGATTGGGAATTACGCCAACTTTGTGGGGGCTCATTATTACAATTTGCAGGTTTGTCATTTTTTTTTGGCATTTAATTTAATTGCCCAATTGACGATTGACAAGTACTTTACCGGGTGGCTGGAATAAGAATCTCCGTATTTTTTTGTTATCCCGCAGGATCCTGACCAACACCCTGAATATGGATCAACCTTCCATTCCAAGACGTTATGGAGGGAGCGTGAGAATGCCCAGAAGGACAAGGTCTGCACTCCCCGGCTCCTGACGTTCGACCTGAAAGATAACTTTACTGACAGATTTGTCCAGAATTCGGGGAATCGCCCGGATCCCAGGGCCATGGCGTTTCTGGGAGCTCGGGCTTCAGGATCTCAAAGCATTTTGGATCAAATCCAGGACAGCATTTCATGGGATGGGAGTGTCCAACGAGTTGTTTTGCCGGGAAATGATATCTCGGATGAGGATGAAGATTCTGAGACGTTTCCCAGCCCGTCTGGAAGGAGAAAGGCTTCTGATGTCAAGAAGAGGGATAAGAAGGCCAAGAAGGAACCTGAATTCAAGGCCTGGGGAGACTATGCCAAATGGAGGCTTCATAGTACTGAAAAATATGCTTTTCGAATTCCCAATTTCATGTATAATGCAGAATCGGGTAAATTAGTAAGCTATGGACAAGGGTTGGATGTGTATCACAAGTTGGAGGAGGATGTTGTCGACGGAATCCGGTTGTATGCGGAGGATTGTGATTATTTGGAGGTATGTTCGTGAACAGAAATTAGTAAATTGGACAATACTTTGATATTACCAAGTTTAAATTAAATTAATTACTATATTCGTTGTTTTCAGGGCTTCCACATGCTAGTTGACGAATATGATGGATTTTCGGGGGTCGCTGGTGGAATCTTGGAGCACATTGGGGATGAATATGATAAGAAAGCATGTTTGGGACTTGGACTCAATAAACCACTGCCTGAAAATACTGAAGGAGCTGAAAAGTTGAAGGATTATAAAACGAGAATGAGCAACATTTCACAACTGTGGAGTTCTTTCAATCGTCATTCTCGTGTCTTCTCTAGTTTTGGAATATGTGAAGATATATTTATCCTGAATCCAGTAGCTAGAAAGTTTCCTGGACTTGAATACGATGTAAGCCTAATTTTCTAATTCATTCGTGAAGAATGTGAACTGTCCTGTCATTCTAACTAAGCGTAAGCCTAACTGTTACCGTGTATTATTTGGTTTTCATTTCAGTGCAATTCTTCGTACATTTCAAGTTCAATTTTAGCTGCCACACTAGATTCGCTGACAGCACCTTATCGAATATCGTCTCCAAGTTTTCCTCTTCATGAAATGACCAGCTTATTGAATGCTTTTGGACACAAAATGACAATGTTCGGGTCGTCGATACCATTTCCAATGAGTGATCAGACTTTGTTCACAACTTTAAATGATACTGGCCTTTCACCAATTTGTAGCATGTTACCCAACGTTGAGTTAGATCTGGATGTATCGTTAGGGAATCTGTTTGTTGTGAGAGGAATTGACGCTGATCGCGTGATGAGGTAAATTATGCAGCAATTATACATCTGTTCCTACCTGAACACCTACTTCTAATGTTTGTAATATGTATATGGAATATAATTTTATTTTGGTTTCTTTAATTATTTCAGCAAATCCGAAGTAAGAGAATACAAACATGCCGATATTCGGAACGTGAAGGATTGCTTCGAACTGTACTGTCAGGAAACATATTCCAAGTCTGTTCATGTCATTAAAGACATTCCAACTCCCTTCAAATCATCCCAACCTTTTCCTCGTCTGTATGAAAAGAGCTATTTAGAAGCTCATACAAATAAGAAAAGATTTAATTTGAGCAGTGGTAAGTTCCCAGTTCCCAGCAAATATGGCAATTCAATCTCCATGTCTAACGAAATTTCAATTTATGATATTACACAATCCTAATTACTCACTTTTTCTTGTTTGCATTATTTTAGGGGAGACATGGCTGCTTCCTGCAATAGCAAGTGCTCACAATAGCCCTTCCGTGGGTAAGATATTAGAGAAAATCGTAGGCGTAACCGGAGGGGGCGTTGGTGGGTCGACGGCTAAAATGAAGTCATTTTATGAGCCCTCATCCTTCACCTGTAATAGTGCTGTCCTAGAATTTGATGACTATGCTGAGACAATCAACGATTTAGATTCACTGCGAGAAACTTATTCTAGTTCTAACTCCTCCTAGTTAATGTACACAACGCTTTATACAGTAATCAATTAATACATTATACCGTCCAATAAATTCACTCATACATTTACGTATTAACTAACTCAAAATTCTCTTATTGATATTGACTATTGGAATATTTATTTTATTAGCAATCAGTCACACTTGGCATACTTTCTGGTGACATTTTGACATAACCTCATAATGATTGTTTATGAGCCCCATATCATTAATAATTTTGCATCATACTATGCCGTGCTAAAATATGGGAATAAAGTAGCCGTTTTATATTGACATTTGACATTAGATGAATTCCATTTTACAAAAAGGAGTTATTACTTTTGAGCGTTCTAGTTCTCGTTCTCGCATTTACTGTAACTTTTATATGGAACATTTTTGACAAATTCAGTTATCGAATATATTTACAATTGTCCAGTCCCCTTTAAAGTTTCCAGGATAGGGCTGGCCTGAACTTGTTGCGTTGTATTTCATATAAATTATTTTAAAGTTTTCATGATAATATCTCTAGATATTTCTTTTTTTCAACTATGGAAATGGAAGGAGCACACCTTCTCTTTTCTACTCCAAATCCAACCTGCTACATAATAAATTAATAATAATCCCAGGCAAGGAAAACTAGGCGTTAGAAAAAGGTGGTGACCGGTTGAGCTGTTTCTCTCCTTCCCCAAGGTTTGCTTTTGCTTGGTTTAGCTTGCTTGTTTTTTGTATCGCTAAGCTAAACCTAAATGTAATGTTTCAAACACGCCAGAGAGCATAATAATAAGCATTACTTAAGTTCAACTTTTTTATACGGATAAAACCTAAGCTTAAGATGGAGAAAGAGCTTAGTTAGCAGCTAGGGTGAGAGCAGCCAACAACGAGCACGAGCGAACGGAGCGAGCATAGCATCATGCTTTAAGTCAAGTTATCATGCAACCTGGAATATAGGAAGCACTGGAAGGAGCCAACAACCCAACAACCTTACCTAAAAAAAAGTCAGAGAAATACATACAATTTCTTGCTTTTACCGTGAAAGAAAGTGAGCATCAAATCAAGGCACATGACAAAACAATTCCAGTTTTGCCAGACGAGACTTTCTCTCTCTGGTTAGCTTTTAGCTGAAGCCGACATGTGAAATGTAGGCGGAAGTCAACCTACAAGTTCCACTACAAGGACTCAAATGAACAGGAAATTGACAATATATTCGTGTCCTAATCCTAATTCGTGTAATCTGTAATAAAGCCATTTTTGGCTGGAATGCAGAATGCATACATGGATGTGTCAACAATATTGTAATTGTAACAATGTGCTAATGTGTGAAACTATTTATAGAGTGTAATTATTTATATGCAATGCCATATATTTTGGTTCGGGGATTTTAAACCAAAATCATACATAACCGGAAACCAAAAGTACTCGTTAGGAAATTAGACTGCACAAAAGTGTACGTTTGTCTGTTATTCGCTAATTCGTTCCTTGGTCCATCCATTCGAAAGTGGAAGAGGAAATTAGCATGATCAATAATACCTAATTGGGCGTGACAAATTAAATCGGTGTGATAAAAAATTGAGTTTTGTGTTTTGTAATTGCTGTTTTACAACATTGAAAACAATTATTTGGGGAGTGAAAAGAAAAAGTATAAATAATTCTCTGGAATAATAGTGACGACTGTGTAGTCGTAATATATCAGTTATCAATGGAGTTTAAAATTAATGGTAGTTTCATCTCATGGTTTTAGTAAAAAGCAGGTAAATTAAAGAATGCTTTTATAAAGTGCTGTTGGAAGAAATAGGTTTTGTCGTCAATTGTTTGGGTTGAATTGGATTAGCAAGGAACAGGTATGTAGCAACTTGATATTAACCAAACTAAATCAATCATTAATGCGAAATATTCATGATTGGATAATTGTGTAATATAGAAAAAATGATGGCTAATGGCTATATTAGGAAATAAATTATTCACTTGACTGACCAGGGTAAACCACCTCAAAGATCTATATCTTATCTCTGGGAACGAGTATCAAATTGCCCCTGCATATTTGTTATTTCTCAACAAAGTGCCATCATAAATCATCCACTTATCTTTTGGGAATGAAATAGCGCAGAATGCATGTACTAATTTTATCGGCATCCATATTGAATATTGTGAACCTAATTACTAATTATCCATAATTATGATTCCAGTTACTTTCCAATTTCTGTCAAGTCAATATTTTACTGCTGACAATATTTAAAATTGAGGATACAACGGAAAGTTTTCTCCTTTTTATTTTGGATATGATATTCATGAATTTGTAGGATAATTCATGAATGGGCCAATAATTCTCGTGTATATCGCATGCATTATCGAATTGAGTGAAAAATGAAATGGTCTTCAACCTCACGGCAAACTCAAACCGATACTTCCATCTATGCCCATTACATAAAATATTTTATACTTTATACCTCATCGGTTGGACATAAACTAAACCTCAAATTGGTAACTTTCTCTTATTTTTCCTGGGGAAAGCTTATATTGACACGTCAACATTCCCCTATTATGAAAGAGTAAACCTCGAGTCGACAAATAGATGATCATTCAACTGCTCGTCAGTTTAGCACGGACTATATCAGTAGGTTATGTATATCATATCCTTTTCGGCCTCTTTGTCTTCTTTTTCCCTTTCCCTTGTCAAAAACGAACAACACCAGACTTACATTTAGTCGCCTTGAGTTGAGTCAGACCATTTTTTTTACTCCTACACACAACTGAATTACATTGAACAAGTGTGTAAAATGTTGGTACATGAAGTGAAACGTTTGTCTTTCTTGTCTTCCCTTCCCCTCTCCCTCTCCTCTCCCCATTTTATACAAGTGGAAGGAAACGGTGGATAAATGACAAAAACATCTAGTGAAACGACGACGTGGGCAATTGGCCATACATGAGTGGTGAAAGAGAGGGAGAGAGAGAGAGAGTCAAGACGAAAAAAAAAAGGGAGAAAATACACCTTTTTTCTCGCTCTATTTCCTCCACACTTTCCCTTTTTCTAAAGGATTTTTTTTCTCCTTCCTTTCTCCATTTTTGCTTTCTTTTTTATAACCAGCACCAAAAACCAGTCAGGCACACTTCAGCCATATAGCCATAGTTTAAGTACAAAAGTACTAATACAAGTCGCGAGTTTTGTTGTATTTTGGCAGATTCTTTTTAAAATACAGTTGTTTCCTTTTAATGTCATCCTTGAGAGTAGTCTTCCTTTAATGCTTATCTAAATCTAAAAAAGTAAATTGATCCGTAATAGCTTTGACAATCCTCCTCTTTCCTTGGAACACGTGTTGGTAGTTGGGTTGCTACTTTCACTTTTACCCCAAGCCAAGACACTTTACGGTCGAGTCGAAGACAGACAAACTTGGGGCTAGGAGCAATTTGTATCACTTGAGTTGAGTTTCGATTTAGAAGTCCAAGACCATAAGACCATCAACCCTACACATATTGTCATGTTATCATTGACATCGCTTAAGAGTTAGCAGATATTTTTTTGGAGGGGAGTTGTTGGGCTTTGTGGCTTGGATTGGGAGTTTAATGGGAGGGTGATGGTGGTGATGCCAGGAATGGTCTCGTGTCAGCCAAGCCAGTGTACGGACATGGACTGTTATTTTTATGCAACAATTCAGTAAAACGCATCGTCAGAAACATTAAACGTCAAGTGGAGGGACCCCACTCCACTCTACACGGCTTTTATTTTTTGGACCTTTCGGAGAAAGCAAACAATCAGATATCTAAATTTTATTTCTGTCTGATCGAGAATCGAGAAGGCATAAAAAACTTATCGGGAGCTTGGATCTTGGATCAGAGCTTGGGTGTTTAGTGGAGTGGTCTATAATGCCTAAATGTTCCATCTAACACTTGTGATGTGATATTTGCTGATCGGATCGGATCCTATCGTGAGTCATTTTGGAATTTGGGAGCATGAAATGCGTGAAAGAAAACATGCTTCAAGTACTTTCACATAATAATATTCTGACCAGTCTTCAAACATAGAATGCGGGAAATGACTTTGTTAAGGATAACCATTTTGTTTATCAATTTTATTCTGTTCCACGTTATTCCCATTCTCATTGCCACAAAGTAAAATGGTTTACCATTGTCAATTTTGGCCGTTGTAACAGTAAAGATCAGAAGTGAAGATTCACATTTTGCAAACTGTTTAATGCATTTCATATTCCATACACCGGTTCCTTCTATTGAGTTGTTAAAGTTGGTAATAATGGTTTGGTAGTTACTGGTCAGTATCGACAAGCTTTAAGCGTGCTTTCTCCGGTCAAGTAAAATGGTATATGGTGGTTCATAGAAGAATTCTTTTGATTATGCCATACTGCCCAAGACCATTTTGGGAGAAATAAAAGCTCCGAACCAAACCAAAACAGCTTTCTTTTCTTCCCTCTCCCTTCCCCCATCCCAACGCCTTGTTCTGGTCACACAAAATTAAAACACACTTCAAACTGAAATTGGATCGGATTGCTCTCTTGGGTGCGGTTTGTCACTGGACACTACACACCAGCAAGAAAAGAATAGAAGAAAGACAAAGATTCCTTTCTCTCCCCACCACTTAATACTCTTTCTCTGGTGGGGAGACGCCGAGCCGAGGACAAGACCTTGCAGACTACTAAGGCTAGGTTATGTTATGTAATGTTATAGCCATGCCCAACCAGTGCAGAAAAATACCAATACATACATAAGTACCTACATACATATATCCTTTCTCCCAACTTTTCTATGTTCATGAAAAGGCAAAGGACAAAGGTAAACAGCTACACAGAGTACAAATGGTCACTCTTCTCCTTCCCCTGCTCATTTCTCTTCAAAGCCCTGACCAAAAAGAAAGGATTCGATTACCTACAGATTTCCGTTGGACTTGCACTTGACACAAAGGAAAATATAGCAGTAAATTGATCAAGGAGAGGAGAGAAAAAAACTACAAAGTAAATAAATAGTCTGGTCTCAGTCTCAAATCCAAATCTAGGTCTGCCATATATTCTTATTAAGATTATTTTATACTTCCTTCCCTCGTCTCTCTCATGCCATGCCAGATGGCCTGTAAAGTGGATTAGAGGATTTGAAAATGGTAGATTATTGACATGTCTCTAAATTGTGGTTTAAAGGGAAAGAGCCATTGCCCATTTTTATTTATTCGGGGGAGAAGGAGAAAGCAAATGGAGAAATTCCCCTATAAAAAATAGTTTATTTTTGTCCCTTTCCCCAAAACGACCATGATCATGATGGCATCAACTTGGCCTTATACAAAACCATATCGACATGCATGGCCATAGTCAGTACTTCCACCTTACTTACAACTTTAGGTATTTTTCTTTCTCCCACTTGAGAATCTATCATTTCTCCATCAAACTCCCCTTTTCACGCAGAGGTAATACCAGTTGATGACAAGAGATTTCTTTGTAATCCGCTCTAGGACCACTCTGTGGAGGAGTGGAGCCTTCTTGGTCCAACTTGGCTTTGGCTTTGGCTCACGAAGTCAGTCTAGTCTGGCTTTGGTATGACTGGCGAGCATTTTTTCACTTACTTATATTTCGACTTTGGCTTATATAACTTGACTTGGACGCTGGATTGGTGAGGAGGGAAAGTTAAGGTCCTAAAACTATGGATTTTATGTATGCTTGAAATTCATACCGAAAATCTAACATGTTGCAAGTGGATTGGATATAATCATACAGATATTTATGTATGTCTATCGAGAGGAAGGAGATCACGCAATTTTTTTATGATGAGCTTGGCTCGTTTCCTCTTACTGCTTATGTGATCTTTTTATGAAGCTATAGAATATTATACTGTCGAATTGGAATCCTCCATTTACAAGATAAGATGATGCTGCTGAAATCTCTGTCTGTGTTTGTTTCTCAAACTTGGGCACGTTTATATGGGCCCTTTAGAATTTATATTCATATGCATTCTCATTCATTCATAGATGCTTGGAGTGATTTTTTAAAACAATTTTTACCCCTTTCAAATGAATGATAAAAAGAGATTGGTTGGACTTGGACTGACTGGCTGTCAGTTAGTGGAGGGAATGCATGATCGTGCATACAAAGGGGAGGATAAATACGTAATATGTATGTAAAAAGGGCTGGTGTTGCATCATAAGTGAGATATCACTCATATCGTAACGGTTTTAAGTGTACAAGAAATACTTTCTTTTAACATGTTATGTATTTTTCACTCTGCAGTCTTTTCATTTTGGCGATGAAGGGGGGTGGACTTTTGAAGTAGATTTTCTTGTAGCTCAAGTTAAGAAGGGAAGGAACCCCTGTTGGTCTAAAAGAGCTTATCTTACGGATTTGGGAGGGAACGTCAATTTTTGTCGTTTACATAAAAGTCGACTTAAAATAAGATGCAGTTTTCTCCCAGCTCCATTAGGAGGATTACGGTAAATTAAGGGAGAGATGAAGAAGATGGTCAAGTTGTCCTTCGCTTTCTTTCCAACTGTGTACCAAATACCAATATACATTGGTACATGCTTTCCTTAATAGGGGATTAAAATACTAAAATCCGCGTGGCCGTGGTATGAAATATGACTTTTAAAAAGAATGTAATAACTATAATGTGAATGGCTGCGGTTATCGCACTGCATATTGGGGGGGGGGGGTGAAAGAGAAAGCATGTCAGAAGGGAGGGAAGAAGGTGCACTTTGCAAGCAAGAGGTGGCAGGCTTACATATTTTTTAAGAAGTTAAGTATTTAGCTTCGGTAGTAAGAAGACTTCGTAATGTGTGATATGACAAGGGATGAAGTCGATGCATATTAAAATGGAAACTAATTAACGAAGTAAAAAAACAGATTCCACGGCTTTAGTGATGATTGATGTAATAAAACTAATCGAAACATTGTTAATTATAGCTTTCCATGTATGTGTTACTTTCCTACAAAACAGTCATTGGTTATCTTTGTTTACTACACACTTTCTTAAGTGTGCAGTAGGATACGCTATTTCAAGTGTTCTCAGCTCAGTACATGAGTCATTGTTATTTTAACATGTAAGAAGACTCCATTCAATTTTAATACATATTTCGCTGGTTTTGGTACAGATGTATTATGGCTTGGTCTGAAATGTAGTACAGACTATGATCTTTATAGGTACTATGTGGTGGCTCATCGTCGTCATTGTCATATACGTTTCATCTGAAAACTTTCCCCTGCGTATTCTATTCCACACACACTATTCCGTGTAAAATCTTTCACTTCCCCCAGTTTTAAAAAATGTTGTAAAAAGGAGCATTATTACTGTAAAGAAGTTTCTTTCTTTTTCTGGAGCTTTCTCCATCCACACACAAGCCATTATCAACTATCAACTCCGATGGTCATATCCACTGACTATGATGACTATGACCATTACCGTTAGGAAAAAACTATTTCTACGATTCCTGGCTCATTTCACTGATTTCTCCTTGTAAGCTCAACCAAACCAAACCAAACCAAGCCAATGATCTTGGCCTGGCTTGGCGTATTCATAAAATTCTCCATCCTGATATGCTACGGCAAATAGGTACCTATGTGGAGAAAACTGCTTTCATTACGTAATAGCTTCAGTGTAAACGTTACACACAAAAAGTTACATGAAAGCATTACATTACATTGCACAGATAGATTGGCAAAGAAAAAAGTTGTAAATGTGGCATAGAGTGAAGATGGCATGGCATTGAGACGCTTTACTCACTCCTGTACTTACTCTCGTTTAGAAAATTATTCACAAGTAAAGAGAGAGAAAAGAGAAAGTAGTCAGTCAGACGACTCTTGAAACGATGAAAGGAAAGCTTCCCTCCCTCCTTTTGATATCAATTTCTTGAAAGTGTATCCAACCAACCCTTTCCCTTATTATCTATTAGCTCAGCATTTTTTCTCTGCGTTCCTCTTCCCTCGCCATTGTCGGCTCCAGAAAAAAAAGGATGAAAGTTATAGATCACAGTAGGTAACATCCACATACAATATAGCTCATAGCTCCACTGCAAGTAAAACTGCTTCATTTCATACACGTACGTATCCATATTACTTTTTATTATGTATTATCAAAGTGGTGGTGGAGATCCAGGCAAAGGGACAAATTTCGCTCGTAAAAACCGGCACGAAAAAAAAATACCAAAATAGTAGCGGAGAAAATATATACGCAAGCTAAAAGGGGGTTGCATTGCATCACATCATTTCACTTTCTCTTGGCTTGCTTTCACTGCGATATTTTGATTGGGATTCATATGAAATGAAAGCATTCATATAAGTATGTGCTTTGCACTGCACTGCCGGTGAACTATATAGCTGGAGACAATTTTTTGATTGTGCTTTCTCCATTTTTACTTTGTATATAGAAATGAGATGAGATGTATATAGAAAGTGCATGCAATTGGAGTCAGATATCGGGGAAAGACGGAGAGATCCCGTTGCATTATTACCAGCTTCCTTTCCCCATTACGTTCTCATGTCAAGCAGGAAAAGTCTACTTCTTTCACCATCATCATCTTCCCCTCTGTTGGAAGAGGCCCTTCTTCTTTTTAACATTTTCGGTTTAGTTTGCTCGACTAATATTTCAGTTTGACAATTACTATTGCCCCCCTTCTATTTACTGCTATTAGAAACTTCAACTGCTCAACCGACATTCATAAGGGATAGGAGGACATTGGTGTGGTGCGGTCACGGGGCTATATTGGCCCTTCTCTGAAGTCGTCGTCGTGGCTCTTTCTCTGCTCTCTTCTCCCCTCTCACTTGACACGAAATGGGGAAAGATGCAGAAAAACTGGGTGGAACTGGGCATTACATTACCAACTTACATCGAATGCTTTTTCGCATCATCCCAAGTTCTTTCACTACTCGATAGTCATACTGATTCTGATACTTTCTCCTTTTTTGTATTGCAGTGCATTCCTCAGCAAACATTACTATTATGTAAGTATGTACATATTTCTCTTTCTCTCTGCTCGTGTCTGACTGACTGAGTCTGGCTCTGGCTGACTGTCGCCGCGGCGTTGCCTTGCCTTGACTTGGCTTTAGCTTGCTCGGGCCGGGAGAGAATTTTTTTTACTACAAGTATGACTTGACTACGACCATGAGTATTTTTCTACTACGATTTTTCTACAACTTGTAAAACTATTCAGGACTCAGGACCAGAGGATGCTATACTATTACTATAAAAAATGACTTATAAGAAGGGAGGATGCTTTCCCCTTCCCCAGTATAACATGAATCGTTTAGAAAGATTATTACTCCAGTTTTACAGTTATAATAACCATATCGTATCGCTCTGAGATGAAATGAATGTATATTGATGATATGTTCAGTTACACATAGCAAGAGTAAAAGTTGTAAAGATATTATTTCTCCTTTTCTCTCCTCTTTCAAGAAAAAATCCAGAAAGATATAAATCCAGATTCCGGTTTTTTCTCCATCCTATCCACTGACGATGGGGATGAGGATGTTTTTTACAAGTCTTTATGATATTTCATTATTAGTGCTATACCAGAACAGAACCAGTGTCCGGTATATATGTAGCTGGTTGGTATACATATATTTTTTGCAGACAGGCGGACATGCATACATTTCACTCTACTTTTAGATACTTGTTACATTTTTTGGCTACTGACAATATATCCAATCCACAATCCACCACCGAACGAGAAGTCTTGTTTTTGGCGGTGGTTGGTTTGCTTGGTTGGGGACTGCCGTGGTGCAAGAATACTTACAGATTTTTCCCTTGCATTAATGGGGCAAGGCACCATTAATCTGCAAAAATTGTATCATTTTGTACCCAGCCCATATCTCTGTTACTAAACGAACAAGTCTAATCCATACCATACATTTTTATATGGAGAAGGATTACTTCAGTTTTTTGCAGGGATGTGTAGTCTTATTCATTCATGGGTGTTTTCACTTTCACCCTGTTTACTAGTTATCAGTTCAGTATTACTAATATTCTTTTTCCTCTGTGAATATTATATGCTCATGCGTTGCCATTTTCTTATTCTGGGGAAAGGAAATGTATGGACTGGTCTGGAATAGATTGTTTCTTCTGGCTTTCACTCTGACATGTTTTTGCAACCTTTTTGTAGGCCAAAAGGCTTTATTTTGGACGAGGACGAGTATGGTATGAAGAGGAAGGGGTCCAAATGAAAGAATGGAAGTTAGCAGACCAATAACATTAAAAAGTGTATCTAACTTGAATAGGGATACAAGAAACGAAATATTGATGCACATACTTACATTTAGAGATGAAGATGCAATGTTACATAATAGTCATAGTCATTGTCTTTCCTCTCCTCCATTTATCTACATACATATCAGAGGCACTGAGGCACCAGCCCCAATACTGCCGCTGTCTCCTACAGGACAAAAAACCGGCGTGTGCCTGCCAAGAACATGATGATTTGGGCATGGCAAATAAATGGCAACTAGAGATCTCAAGCGACGTATTCTGAAATATTTCATTATAGCCGTTGTCATATCGAAAGGTTTCATGAAACCTTTCGATAACGTTATGAATGCCATTATTTAAAAACTTACAATGGTTCGCTTCCTCCCACCGTCAATATATTGAAGATCATTGCATAAAATAATCTGGCTTGGATGAATTTGGATAGGATACGACCGAATAGCAAGAAATGGATAGAAATTCATAGCCATTGCATGAATATGAAGAACATGGAAGCTTAATGAAACATTTCATTAACGGTTTCGGTACGAAGTTGCCTGGTAAACTCGAAACCATTTCGAAACCTTTCAGATTTCATAACGACCTCTAATGGCAACTCTTAAAATGCATGAGGGGCCGGGACTCTGGACCACATACTTTTGCTATTTTTTGCAACTGATTACGGCAATGTGGGCGATGATGATGGTGATTCACAGATAATTTCTCTGATGTCTATCTATATTTTTATTATTGTTGACCGTTCCTGATAAAGGGAGAGGCAGGCCACCAAATGCAAACATAAAACAGGATCTTCTCTGAAATGCAATGAACATTCTCTTCTACTCTGTAATCGCAGGCATTTTGGGAGTGTACTGTTTTTTTTTGTACATAGCCCATTTTTATTTATGAGCTTTCACTTCTTATTATGTTTGTTATCTCTGCGTTGTTCAAGAAAAGCCCTCTTGCCTGTCATGTTCATTTCAATCATATCATGTTACTTTCACCCAGAGATAGGTACGAATTTACTTATGTTGTACCATTTCCCTTTTCTGGATAGCAGTTTACCCTTTGGATAGGGGAAAGTAGCACAAGTGCGTTATTTGTTGCAGTGAAGGCGGAATAGTCATTTGAATAAATGATGGGCCTGGTCGGGTGTGAAGTTTATTAAGCTGCACAAACCAACATGCCTACCTACTTTCTTCATAGATAAGACAAGACTGTGAAATCATGATCAAAAGTTGACGTGCTGAACATGCCCAAACCCAAAAGTCTTGTCTTACACTAAAACCGTCGGTATGTATCTGTCAGTATGTACCTGGCTTGGCTAGGTTAAAGTAAATTGTATTTATGCTGTCGAGGAGAGAAAGTTGTTCCTTGACCTTGAATGTTTGAATCCTTTGAATAGAAAATCGTGACAAGGAGGTAGGGAGAAAACTATCTAAAGTGCCTACCCAACCCAAGTTTAAATATTTAAAACTGTTATGCTCGCTTGATTTATGAAACTTGATCCTTACATAAATTTATTATGCCTGTGCAATTTTTTTTAGGTCAAGTCAATTTCACCGGATCTTTCCAAGCAGCCATTGCCATTGCATGGCATTGCAATGGGTTGCGTTGCAATTGAGAGGATGAAGAGTGAACACTTCCTTAGGAATTGATGTAATGGCCCTGGATGCTGGAGTTACACTGAATGCATACAGAACACTACTTGGGAGATTCTGAATGGACATTGATTTAGAAGTGCTCTCTAAAACTGACTCAGTGAAAGTGAAACGAACATTATAACATAACATAGCATGACCCTTTAGAAACCAATTCGATTGCAGTTCTTATCTTGGGATAAAAACAAAAATTGCACCTGTAATCAACCTTCATGAACCTCACATTTGTGAAGAACATTTTTTAAAGTGAGGACTTGAAACTATGAAATGACTCAAAGTGACTAAACTTCTCCATATCTATTTATAACGTAGTGATATGATCCTAAAAACTAATAATATCCTCACCATGGGTGGACCACCATCAAAGTGGAAATGGAAGTTTAGTCTCGGGATGCCCCACAGGACGATGCCCTATTACATTCTTGGGACGATATCACTAATACTGATAGTCTCACAGGTAAGGATTGAAATAAAAATTTTGATTTATTTTAATTAATTTACATTAAAAACCTCTGCTTCATTGCACTCAACTAATTGTAACCAACTTTATGATTATGATTACATAAAATGCATTTTATGATTATTCAACTGATTGATTGTGGCGGCGGAAAACTTTTTAATTCATATAAAATGCCTTTCACATTTCATAGATTTGAACAAGGAAGCATCGTTAAAGAGTTATCATAATGCGAATAAGCATTTTATAAATATTTCAGATTCATATGCTTAAAATTTCAAGTAGATGCATTCATTCATAATATAATATAAGTTCGGCTTGCATTTTGTAACTTTATCCATATCGTATCATAACAATTTTAGCAGCTTCACGCTTCATATTCTTACAAAGAGTATGAAATGGAGCCCCTCTTCGATTTCGACTTCGGGTTCAACAAAAAAAAAGAGTTTACTCAAAATCAACCGACAAGCAGACGACTGACAGGAATGTAGGATGAGATGGGCATAAAAAGAGATACGCGTTGGTTTGGTTAGCCTTTGGTTTGGTAGATATCCAATAACTTCCATTGCGAAAAGTATATCTTACAGGAAAGTGAGATAAAAGGGAAGAGGGAATCACTTGACTTGGGTATGGGTTACCTGCTTGTTAGTTTGTTGGGATTACCTTTACTCATACGAGTATATCGGTATATTTACTTTAGTTTTTGTTAACCCTGGAAGTAAATCAGGAAAGATTCCCTTCTTCTTGTGAAGAAAGTGATATTAGGAAATGTAATTGAGGGAAATGAGTTGCTGCTCTGGTGCTGGAGCTGGAACGGAACACTCGAGACTTGGAGAATGTTGAAGAATCTATTTAGGTTTTTTTGAGTATGAACAAATAAGTTTTAAGTGTACATAAGCAATTTGAATTTGAAGGTATTTTAACAGGGTCCAGCCACCAACGTGTTAAATTAAATCTGTTAAGTGGATATGGGATGAAAATTAGAGGGACCCACAGAACTTTGGGAGGACATGGAGGAACACAATTGAAATATAATGTAATGTAGTCGGTTTTTTGTACTAGGTACTTATTTACTGGAGACTGCTTTTGCATGCGAGGGCTAATATTCCCCATGATTTTGATTTTCTTAAAAAGTAAGGGAAGATGGTAAGACAAATACCTAGATACTTGGAAGGGCAAATCTTCAGTTCGTTTTCATTCCTTCGATAACGACTGAATAACGACGTTTACTAATCCATAAATAGCTAACGATGAGGGTGGATTACATAACACTCAAATTTTGTTTGCATAACTGTACGCATGTTCGAAAGGATATAGTGAACCGTTAGCAAAGCATCAAATTGGGTATTCTTTATCATTACATTTGTGAAACTGTTAATCATGGCACACTGATAAGTCCACTTTAAACAAGGCTAAGTTTTGACAATCAAGATAGTCTTGGACCTGACAACTACCCTTATGAGCGTATATGAAAACTATTTCAATTGTGATTTATTTCGTTCCCAAATAGGTTTTATAAAATGATGACTATTTACCGTTATAACTGGAAACTTGAAAATACCGTTTTTACCCAGGTAAATTGGTTTTTACAGATAAAAGAGTGTTTATTTTTGCATCATCCACCTCATTAATAAACAAAGGAAGTGTGCGAGGGAGGAATGTGCGTCGGAAGACAAACAGTCAACTGTCAAAGCATGCCAAATTTACAGAATTTTAAAAAGAGTTGATTCTCATTTTACGCATATTTATCTTTAAAGCGCACTTTGGGGTACAATTGCTTCTAAGAGAAGGTACTTCTGTTACAGAGATAAACTATGCAGGCCTACACACTTTTGAGGAAGTCATCTCATCTCAAAAAGTGACGATGATGATGCGCCAGGAAATGAGCCAAAAGTACACAATGTACCTACCATGTTGACATAAACAATCACAGCATGGATATACAATTTGCAGAGTACTTAAGACAAGAAAACATTTCACTAACAATTAAAATGAAGCTTACTAATACGTGCCCTTCAATATCGATATGTAATCATTTTGTGAGGTGGAAGTGATAAACTATATCATATCGCTTTTGTTGCCTTTGCTCTATTTCTGATTGTGTTGTGACGACATCTTTTGCATACAATTTGTCAATTAGGTACATTTATCTGATCAGTATCTAAACGAAAATTATTATGCCAGCTCGGATTCCTAAAACCGCTAACTGATGCGTTATTGCAACAATCAAGAATAAAGACAAAGTAAGTAAGAGAGCATCAATTGTTAACATGCACAAAAATTAGCATTTTTTCTTATAAGAAACAACTATATAGTATAAGCATATCAAACATGAATACTTCCAGGCCAGTACTTAGACGGGTCGGGCCTAATGGAAATAACTAAGATTGGATTATTGAAACATTTTTTACATGGGGCATCTCCAGCAGATCTCCAGAAACATCAATATTTCTGTACCTACTAAAAACACAGTAAACAGTTTGTCTTATTCAATTTACGACTTGTTTTATGTAAAACATTCATTTACTCATCGTCATCATCACCAGTGCCAGGCTAACTTTTATCCTTACTTTTATTATTAGTTAACACTTTGCCTTTTTTCCTTAAAGGTAAAACTCTTTCATAATGCTCATATTTATGTTCTACGCATTACATTACATGTGCTCCCATGAACAGTACAGGTGTAACCTATAATCAACGGATAGCTTTTGAGAGGGTAATCATACCTTTGAGCATTTCTCCTCGTGTAATTTTATTTTCACTTCCTGGCCTGGCCTGGCTGGAGTTAGTTGGAATGAGCTATGTTCACTTTTGCCTGCCGCGCTCCCATGTTTACTCTGTGTATACACATCGCATTTTTTTGTTCAGAGTAGTAATAAATTCATTTACAACGAATGGTAAAAACGGAGCCGAGATGGAGTAGTAACCCGAATTGACAATTATTGATATTATCGGCAAACTCCCCAATTTCCCATCATGAAATCTAAATGTCTATCTCACAATCTGACAAGTACTGAACTCCTTTTTGACATAGTATATCGCTGTGAATCTTTGTTAATAATTTCCTGTGAAACCAATAAAATAACATATGTGATGTCAGGGTCTTGCATATTGAAAATATGCAAATTATTGACCTTTGACCCCGTTCCGACATCCGACCTAGCTGAAAATCACCAGCAATCGAGGTATTCAGGGATAGTACCATTGACCATTCATCTAAAGTTGCGACAATTCATAAGGACAGGAACTCGCACGCGGACAGACAAACCTTGGCAAAACATAACTTCGCTTCCAGATCCATACTATGAAGAACGCATGACATGTTATAGTAATAGAAAAGCGCATTATTTTGACATTTTACACGTTCTCTTATTGTAAGTATAATCAATTTTTAAGGTAGCATTATGCCATTTCCCTGAACCTTTATGGAAGCGTTCAGATAGATGATCGTGTTTATCGTAAGTAGTTTTTTTTTTTTTTGGGGGGGGGGGGGTGTTTATAATTGCCCCTGTCTGTTCTGCTGGTATGAGGAATAAATTGCTAAACTATAGGTTAAATGTAAATATTATATAATTTACCTAAAATGTATGATTAGTTCCATCATCTACATTAGAACTAGATATTGGTCAAATGAATGCATACATTTTTAAAAAGTCCCATTTCTTGAATAAATTACAATTGCCTGTTCTCAAACATTAAATATGAAGAGACTTCATACAGGGTGGGAAAAAGAATACAAAAAATGAGGAAGAAATAAAGTGGCTTGCTTATTTTATTGTAGGAACTATAGTTCTTGTTTAGTTTTTTTTATATGAAATGGTTCCTGTATACAACCTTATCTCATTTCTAGAAAATGACTTCTGGAACACTTTGAGTTGTCGTTTCACATAGGAGGAAGGATAATAATGATAATAATGAGGTCTATGCTTCCAAGACTTTCATAGAAGAAGGGAAAGGAAGAGAAGGAAAACCATCCATACATAATGAAAATGTTACTACATTAAACAGAGTGAGCATGAATGAGCACTCAAACCATAAATGACGCTATTATGGAAGCCGAAAAAATGCAGATACAGAATGTACCAAAATATAAGTTTTTGGAGTAAGTCATAATACCCATGTAAGCAGGCTTATATCATCTAATAGTTGCACTGCGTTCCAAATTTCCCACTATCTGTTGTATCAGTAGTAATAGTGTCATTTATGTATAGAGGCAGTTTTTATTCTCATTTTCCATATAAAGAACAAAGATAAAAAGGAAGGTACCCGGGTAGGCAGCCCTTAATGGGGAACTGGAGCAGGTGCTGCAGGAGACTACTGCATTTGACCTACATGACCCGGAGTTGCATAACTCACAACAGAAATGTTCTGCCGAGAATATAAGCATGAAGCATACAAAAAAAAACAATTCAAATTTCAATCAAATAAATGATAAAAGAAACCAGAAAAGTTTTTGAATATGTCCGATGTGAATATTCAATGCAGATAGTTTTAATCTGATCATTTTGCCAAATAATTTCATACAAGTAGGTGGAACAGCGGTCTCGTCGTTCGTGAGTGGAGTTATACTGAATTGGTTGCAAATGATTAGTTTGCTGATACTGACTCTCGTGGTTGATCTTGAAAGCGAGATATGGAGATAGCAGATACTAGTTTCGTTTATTGGGTGGGAGCATTTATAAACTAGGGTAGGAGAATAGGCTAGGAGTATCTTATCCCATTCGGAAGCAAAATACAAAAAATAAATATCTTTAGAAAGTCTCTATTTAAATGATTCCCAAATTTATTCAGTATTATTATTATGCAGAATTTCTTGCCGACATAAGTGGTGTAAACTTCCCTTGATTTTTTCCCATCCCCTTTGAAGAAACGAGTATAAATTACGGGGCGGTCTTTGTGTGGTGGAACTATTTTTGTACCGATCTATACCGTCTGGAGAGAAGTGCAATTTCCATTTTACTAATCTCATATTTTAATGAAGGAACCAGAAATATAACCACCGTAATAATATTCAGATAACAGCGTTCATTATTATTTACATACCTCCCAGGAGAGAGGAAGAAAATAGTTACATACATTGTATCGCGCTGGAGCTCACCTCCTGAGACGGTATTATTAGATGTAGGCAGAAGAAAATAAATAAATGTTAGTTATTATTTTTGGAAAGATTCCGGAACTAATGATGGCTTTTAGGTTCCTTCATGTTTACAATTCGATTACCGTTTAAATAGTATGTGCCTATTATTAACTCTACCTGAGTACTAACGCACGGAAATAATATACAATGAACATACATATTTGGAAATTCGGAACGATAAGGAACACTATGCCATGATTTTAGATAGTATTATTGCCGACAAGTTTTGGGTGGTAAAAACATGTCACACTTCCATCCTCCATTCATAAGTAAATGAAAACAGCGGAGAGCCTTCTTCGGTTCAATCCATGAATAAAAGTGGAAGGAAAGTATTCATTGGATTCATCTTCAGAATAAGAATACCTATGAATATGCGCATACCTTATGGCTTATGTGAAGAAGATGAAATGATAGGATAGGATGATTTGATGTGATGTTATGTTATGGTTCTCAATTCGGCATGCTTGTTTATTGCAAAGTCAATTATTGGGAATGACTTCACGCTCACTTGAACCGAATGAGTTGGGTTGAAGTGGTGGTTGGCCGTGATGTCATAAATTACTTGGGACTGCGGAGTAGGTTGAGAGTTTAGAGTGGAGAGGAGAGGTGAATTTTCACTTCGAACATATAATCTGCATGTTTGTTAGGGCTCTTGGTAGTAGAAGCCGTATAGGGATGTAAAGGGGTAAATATAGCCTTTCTTGTCTTTCCATGTACTCTAAGCATTATCACCGAGAGCATCTTTCCTTGCATGACTGAAGACGATGAGAGTGGGGTTCGGTGCAAATGAAGAAATGCTAAATGATAAGACACTTGAAAATGTTGTTGGTGTTGGTTTGGTACTCAAAGAACACCTTCATGTTGGACCAAAAGCTGTGTTACAGGAACCTATGGACATGGACATGTTGCAATTATTTTTTTAGAACCAAAAGACCTCCGAGGCAGGTAAAAATCGTTTTATATCCTCATTTCCTCCCTGTCACTGTCTCACAGTCAGCCATACTAAAACATAACGACAACGGTAATGTCATTATCGAAATCTCATTTTTGCTAACAAAGTGTAACTTCTTCCTGGAATTCCTGCTGAGATGATTATTATTACCAATGCTCAGGTAACATGCCATACTGGTTTGACAATTATGGACCTAGTCATTTTTAACAAACTAATTGATACATTCTGTAAACGTACTTTCGATGAACATAATAATATGCATTGTATGTGATGTGTGAAGGATTAACAAGTTTGAATTGAAGACATTCCATAATGAAATGTGCAAATAATAATAAGATACTTTTGGCCTAAGGTGTTGTAAAAACCATTAACGCTTGAAAAGTTAATTCATCATTCATCATCATCAAATCCCCACATAATATATTTCATCTTTATTAGTTGGATTTGGATATCCGTAACAAAGCACCTAAAAAAATATGCTTATGTGTTGGGCTTTGGAATTATCCGCATCATTAAATGCAACAAATAAGGCCACTTCCCACCACCAATGCCTGAGTCTGAGTTACTTTATAAAATACGACAGTGAAAAATTACCTTCCAAGATTAATAAAACATTTGTCCATGTCAATAAGTGTTTCATATTATATATTATGCAAGTCTTTTCTCTGCGATCCTTAACCTTAAATCTCCAGAACACCTGCAATGTTCAGTCCATATTATAGCTAATAGTAAGAGTACGATATAGGAAAGCCATTGATCAACCATGAATGAATTGGTGGGAGTTGATATAAGTGTGAAGAAGGGAACCGTTTTATATCCCCGTCACCCCATGCCACTTCCCAAACTAGCGATAAAACTGGATGAGGGAAGAACGCCCAGGTTTATTTTCTTGTTGAGCCTTTTCTGAATTAATGTAATGTTACGTCCTAGCTCCAGCCCCAGTCCTCTTTTCTCCGGAATGACTGGAGAGAGAAGTTAATGAAATTGGTCACGAAGATATTATTTTGGAGGGTCGCGTGTAATTTAATTAAACCGTGAGGTCTCATAAGTTGATTTGATGCCAAAGGTTTTGATGAAATGGTCACGTACAACAGGCCAAAGCCAAGACACAATACTCATTCATGACTATGGCTGTTGATGTTCCTCCTTAATGTATTCACTTTTTCAACTTAACTATGACTATGACAGTGTTCATTATTTGAAGACTGGAATTTCCTGTGTGGATGGATAATTTAATTTGATTTGATTATCCTTCATTATTGCTTACTTTTTCCTGATGAAACAAAAGCAGAATTTGAGGTGAAGAGAACAGCCCATCATCATTATCATCTCATCACATCCTAGAGGAGGAGGAGGAGATAGATGGATGTCATGTCATGTGTAATAATAATCATATTATACCTATCTGAAAAATGCTGTCCCATTAAGGAGGGCAGACAGGGGATTAGGATAATAATATATAGTCAGCCATATAACCAAAAATAACGATCTAATTCTATTACTTTGGACAAAATGTTTACTTTGGTAATCACCAGCTTTTTTATAAGCATGTGGAATGGATGGGTTTATCTGCGCAATCCATTTGTTTTCATTTTTACTCCCTTAATTAAGTAGCTGCCATGTGCTATAGACCATGCCAGCCTCTACATGGCATTGTTTTACCAACAAAAAAACTTTCCATTCGAAAACGGGAAATATATGGTCATGCCAGCAACAATATTTACAAGCTTAAAAATTCCTAGAATTTCATCAAATAATTCTGCTACTTACATCCTTATCTGGCCCGGAGAGTAAAGTAAAAGCAAAAGTGACATTGTTGAAATATTTGAGGTTCTAGTTCTATATTACCTAAAAATGCAAGTTTCGAACATACATACATATTTGCATATTTCTAGTAAATGCTGTTATGTTCCTGTCGGAAGCAATACAAAGAAGATGCATTTTGTCAAAAAAGGAAATAAATCTTCACCGAATTATAAAAGGAACTACTTGACTGGGACTGTATTCCTCCTCTGACATTATGATAAACAAGAATGGGGTTAATAAACATTAAGATATGTCCGCTCCTTTTACAACCTGTACTTGTTTGTTTGGCTTTGGCTAAATATTCCATGACTTAAGTCATGGGATACGGCGGCATTATTTTGGTTTTACTAAAACGGAAGGATCATCTCATCATCATATCCAAAAATCCAAACATGGGATACTGTTTTCCTCTCCCGTCCACTTCTGGGTTTGGATTCTGGACAAAAAAAAACAAATCCTTCCCATTTCCAAAGCCAAAATGGGCAAATGGGGTAATTTGATTTGTAAATTGTAAAAAAAGTAAGAGTGAATACATCAGCAACATCCTTTTGAAGTCGCTATTTTTCTAAACTATTTTCATCATCATCCGTACTTTAGACTAGACCTATATGGCATTGACATGATAGTTGACATCTATTCAAATTCACTGAGGACGAAGCTCCAAAAGCAAATTAAGTATCCGGTAATGTGCATTCTTGTCGACAGAACAGCAGACCAAAAGATAACTTACACGCGGTAGATGACTCGTTCTTGTTGTTGAGCTTATTTATTGCTCTGCTCCAGTCAGAGAATGGGAATAATATACCACACCAAGTTATACATCAGGTACGAACAGAAAACTCTAGTCTAGATAAGGCAACACATTTTTTTTCATTGCCACACCTGAGTTTCAACAATCAAGACTCCGGAGCCAAAAACTTGTCGTCATCATTGTCATTGTTGAATAGTTTTTTTTATATATTAAAAAAAATCTGCTTGTTTCGAACAAGATAAGTATATAGCTTGGTACATATGTCACAAGTCACAGGTAAAAGGCCATAGGGGGCAAGGGAAGACGCATGAAGTTGGCATTGGATTGGATTGGATTGGATCGTGAAATGATTTCGAAAATTATTCCAGTCTTATTCTTTCTAGACTGGAGACGAACATTTCACCTTTTTTATGTGCATATCTCTTTATCAGCTATCTTCATCTCGATAAATATTTCAATGCAGTTATATTTATCTGGATATAAAATTTGTTGTTGAATTCACTTTCTTTTAATTTTAGGACCCAGCCACGGGCCATGACATTGCATAAGAATTGACTCTAAAAACCTTCCAGGAATAATAATAGAGCAATAGGGAAAATTAAATGACACAATGATAATGATGAAACCTCAATAGAGAAAAAAATTCAAGATCCTAAAAATGTCTTTTCTAAACGAGCAACGAGCATCTCTCCTCATCGCCACATGTTGTCTCTATTTTATTATTGTATTCCAGTAAATTTCTAGTAAATTCAAAAGGCTCAAGTAAAAAAAGAATGCAAGGATGATTCAAACTTGAGGATTGAGAATGGAGATGATGTGATCAAGTGGAAAGATATAGTTTTATGTGACAATTTTTGTCATTGGGATGGAAGGAGGGTGAAGTGAAATATCCAACGATTTATCTTTTATTATCTGGAAGAGGCTTCCTCAAACCAAAGAGAGACTCAAGCATCAAAAGTCAAACTAGAACAGTATGATCATGAGTCTTTCTAAAAAGTTGTTTTCATCATTCGGTTAACATTACACAAGAAACTGGGGATGAGCGATTTTGTGGGTTATATCCACCCATCGTCAGTCACAAGTACGCAGTTAGGCAGTTTGTATGACATGGCAATAACAATTCTTACAGTTTGTTTCCTCACTAATCGTAACTCGTAAGTCGAATGTCTATCCGCCTGGCCAGGCCAGGCCACAGAACAGTCCAAATTATGGCTATGACTCATGAGATGGTTCAATTTTCCTTGACTTACATAAGTATAAAGCCAGAACAAAATGACAAGGACTTTTCCAAGCTTTGAGAATTTTTTCTTCTTCTGGAGAGTGTTGGACAATTTGTCCTCACCAAGTTATGCGGAAATTGTCCCCAATTTGCTTTCTAAACGATGCGTTCGGGTGATGTGATGATGAGCGACAAACGATCAACGACTCTGCGGCGGCAGATGACTATGCAATCAAACAATGGTAGCAAATAAAAATCCCCAAAAAGAAAGGGCATTCTCATCCTTAGCATCATCGTCATCATCTCCTTCTCTTCAAAATGCACTTCTGTTTCCGCAGACTCATTTTCGGTGAAATGTGAGGCGGGAAGCAGGAAGCTGTAAATGCATCATGGATGGTTCTTAGGATCTTTAAGAGAAGTGATTCTCAATCCCACTGCGAGACTCAACTCAACTGAGGGAATATTCATCTCTACTTGTGCGTAACTATTTTGTGGTGTAAATCCATTTCCCTTTTTTTCTTGCTGAGTCTTCCCACTTCCCAATGTTGAATGTAGAATTGCTCAAGCTGAAGCTAAAGTTAAGATCGCATTTTAAGCGATTTCAGTAGAGCTGATGCATTGTCTCCAGTTTGCCAATGCACTCACTCCAAGAGGTCCTACTGATTCTGAGACATTTTGAGCTCTTCTGCCTTTTGTGAAGTGTTCTCACATCAAGTTTTCTGTTCACACTGTTTTAAAACGACTGGGTTGTTAATGCGTGCTGAAGCCATACACTTAAGATGAAAAATATGAATGGATGTAGTAGTTGTAGAGGGGCAATGTGTAAAACAACAAAAGAATCACTCACTCCATTCCAGTGGCATTCCAAACCAAGCAAAAAACAATGAAACCGAAATTAGTCTTGTTTCTCCCTTTGTTTGCTTTCGGAAATTGGGAAGACAAAAGTGTCCCTGAATCTGAAATGAAGTTTTGCTTCCCAGGCTTGACTCAATTCTATACTTGAAACTTGACTAATAGTCTTCTTGATTCCAATTCTGATTCCAAACTTGTAGAGGGAGAATTTGTATGCATTTGATTTGCTCAAACCAACTTTTACTATTTAGTCAAACATTCATTATTTGTCAACGGTTGTGTGTGCTCTACTTTTTGGAGGTTTCCCATTTAAGGAATTGTAAAATGGGCGAATATATTGTTTGGATAGGAAATAATTTCTTTTGTTAATACGTTTTATGTAATCCATGAACCATCCCAACACAAACCTATCACCATTAATATTCCGACATACGGTAAATATTTTATATATTGCGGTTCCCTTGAGCAAGACTGAGAATTCAGATTGAATCGATCAGAGATTGTTTACGGGTCAAATTAGAAGTTTTAAATATGCAATGCTGTCATTAAATCTTAATCCATGCAAATTATGCCTGCTGGTTTTTCACCTTGGATCATAACTTTAGAGGAATCATCATGAAAATTCAATTGGACATTCATGGCAGCCTTCAATTCAAAACGACATCGCATGGACCAATCAATAGCCCCATGCAGCATACTTAAGATAATTCAATGAGACCGCAATAATTTTCATTCATTCGCATTTTCTCAATTTTGAATGGTAATTTAAGCAAATAAATTATGATGGAAAGGAGTGTTTTCTCAAACTTTGCCAAACTTCCGTCAAGTGATTGCATTGTTGTAAGTCAAGTTGTATTTCCCCCTACTCTGCTAGTTTTTTTGTATGTATATTAAATTATGCTCAAAGTATTAAATGGAGCAACTCAAGCTCACAGCACAACTCAACTGTTTAAAAAACTTTCAAAAGTTTTAATGAAGTCAAACAGCAGGGACTGGTGAACAATGTCAAACAAAGTCCAATTCAGATGATTTGTTGAATAATTCTTTATCCTGAATCGTGATCAGTTCATCCGTTCTTGATTTTCTTGTTTTCTGAACTTGATAAAAAAAACACTTACCACGAACATCTCCGAAGGTTTCTTACAAGTTTGAAAACTAAAACAATGAACTGATAATCTGCACTTATGCTACCTGTCTTAAAATTTATGCTTGAAATGCTCTAATATACATAACTGTCAAAGTAAAGTAGAGGGAAACAAGTGAAGACTTTTAAGAGAACTGAACTGGATAAATTCTTTCTTTTCCTGCCAGAGGCTACAATAACTACTGTCGAGCTGTTAAACCAATTTGTTCAAAATCCACTTGCTTTTATGCTTCATCAGATCAGCATAATAGCCATATTTTGCCAGATAACTGCCATTATCAAGCAATTTCATCTTTGATCAATGCAGTTTAATGATGACAGTGCGAAACTGCTGAAGTTTATGATATCACGTTACAATTTACAATTGGGTCCTAATTTGCATAAAAAGGTGTGAACAAGAGAGGTTCTCTACGCACAATTTTCAAGGGAATTTTTTTCTGGCATGCATAATGCATACTTAATAATTTGAAATTTGATACAATTTCAGGAATGCAGAAGGGTTATTAAGTAGTTAAGTATTTATGCAAAAATATTAGCTTATTAAGAGAGAAAAAGGGTAGACTTTTTATCTTTCATTGTCAATTAATATTTATGGCATAAATGAGTCGTGCTGCAAACTTTTAGGGGGAAATGTTCTGGATTGTACTTAAAAATGCGAGGTAAAATATTTTGAGTTCATTTTTGATAAATGGCCACTGATCCAACAACCTATAAATGAGAATAATACAGAAGGAAAAAAATGTTTTAAGTGTCTTGTCCTGCCTTTACTAAACGCGTTTAATAGACAATAGAAATTGAGTACTGGAACATAATAGAATTAGGTAATTCACACTTATATGATTCCTTACAAAAGCAAGCCAGAGAGATGAAATGAAATGCACATTTTTATTCTTCTTCTTCCTTCACTTCAGTTCCTCAAATCCTACCATCCCCATTCATATTTTCCCTCTCCAGTATTTAACAGCAAAAGAAAACCCGAACTAAAATAATATGATCCAAGTCCAGTCTCCGGTCCACACGCATCCCAAATTCCTAAAATAACCTTATACAAGTGCTAAGTAGTCTATAAAATCCAACTGTGGTAGGTAGAATGAAGAATAGAAAATAGAAAAATATATCCCATTTTCCCCTCTCTCTGGAATAGGCACTCTCCAGCCCAGCCAGAAAAAATATCATGAAATGAAGATGAAAAAAGCTTTGTTATTATTTCATTATCATTGGGTCTAGAGCTGCATCTGAATTCAATAAAGAATACCTATCACCCACCATGAACCCAACTCTTCAGAGACCAGACCTAGACAGACCAGTATATAAGCTATGTCAAACTAATAATAATATCGCTGCCAGTGCCAGTGCTTTGTACTACCACAAGGAATGAAGATATAAATAGGATCACAGCACCACGTAAAAATATCCTGGAAAAAATACGGTGAACCAAAAAAACTATTTCGTGAATGAATATCTTTATTACCAGCAGGAACCACAACAGAATGATGTAGGTAGCCCTATATTCCATTCAGGGAAGCAACAATGCAAAAGTCAGGGAGCAAGAAGGGAAAGCCACATGTCAGCAACACTGTTCCTGAACCTGAATCTTTTTTTCTTCCTAGTTCTGCCATGGCCTGACTTATAAATGTATTTGTTGCATAATATATCTAATATTAAAACAAGTTATGATACCCCAGCATTCATTATGATATGATATAGTCAAAATTTAAAGTAGCACTGGACCTCTCTCTATCTTCCTCAATAGAATTATGGATGTACCTATTTCCATTATAGAAAAAAGTTTTTCTTCTTAAGATGCGTGCCCTTTTTACTTATCCTGGTGTGAAGAAGTGGGGCTGCTGCTGTGAAACGGAAGCTATTGTTCTCCCTTAATCTTCCTCTGGAGTATTTTTAGCTGGAGAGAAGAATATTCCAAGTTTCTGTATTACTTTAATGGACACCCCATAAAATTCGAAGGTATCTACAGAAAAGAAGCCAAAATGCAACGAATGTGTCCTCCGCAGTTTCGTTCTTGTAGTTTGGTTAGATATATTTTTTCTCCTCCTCTCTCTCGACTGCAATGTCACAATTTTTATTATGCTTTGTCAAGGGACTGTTTCTACTTTATAGTTTATCATATTTATCTTTTTGTTCTGAGCCTGAACCGCATAATGGGCTCTGTGTGTGGTAAGCTGTGGCAAAGAGCTCTGGCGTTGGAAGCTAAAGAAAGTAGCTGTATCTACTTATATTTATGCACCTATTCATTCATTAAAGATTTACTTGCATTTTGTGGAAGAAAAAGTGCTGCAGTTTTATCGTTTCATTTAAAGGTAACATTGAACGGAATTTTAATTCTATTAGGTATACGATTATTACGAATCCTTTTCTTTTAAAACATTTTTAGAGTTAAACTCCTAAATTAATTTTTTGTGGCACTTGGAAATTTAATACTGTAAAAGGTCGTCCGTTCGGAGTTAGGTAATTGGTTGATTCTGTCAGTTAACGTTATTGGAGAAAGTGCAATTGCAGCTTGATTATATCTTTGTAGTGTCCTCTCTGATTTAAAATAATTTATTGTGATGAAAGCTAGGGGAATAAACTTTTATAATTATGTATGCTAATGGTGATAATTTTTTTCGGCTAAAAACTGAAGTGGATAGGTAGGCACTCAAGGTTTTATATTTTATTGTCATTTTTAGGGCATTTTGGGTGTATCTTAATGGCTGATTTGAAACATTGCCTTTACATTAGGGTTTAGGATTATGCCATTATATGTATCTGCTACCGCACACATAACCTATAACTGTTATAGTGCTTATCATTCTGCATTTTTGTTAAATGTGAAGTAACGTGAGAAAAAAGACAAAACCTATCTGCTTTACATTGCCAGAAAATGCGTTTCTTTAATTTACGTCGTGAAGATTTTCAGTCCTTTTAACATTGCCAGTTTTACAATTTACATGGTTTGACATCTTCGGGCTACTTACGCTTACGCATAAATAATGTCGATAACCAAATCAGAATCAGAGCACGACCACACTGCCGCCTCAACTTGCGTAAGTATCAGTACCAAAGTGCTTTTGATTACTGGCAAAGCTAACAAACCAATCAATACCCAAATATGTAAGCATCATTACCAGTCCTTGTGAATACTAATGTCCCCGGTAATTTTAAGAAGACAAATTACTCAGCTCTTCTTGTCTGTGGAAGCATATACTCGTACCTGCGATGGAAATTAATCCTCCGAATCTGTGGCACTGTCTTGTCTTCTGTGACTTCCATTGGAGAGTTACTTCAGCGTTCAACCCTCTTAGTACAGCATTGTGGGATGCGACAGGGAGAAAGTGACAAGATGCGAATCCCTCACCAAATGAAACATTTCATATTTAACTAGCTCCGGTTAATCATTTATGTACTCTGCTATTATAAATGGATACAGCCAGTGAACCCAGAACCAGTCAAAATTTATTTATAAACTAACCAATGAAATGTTATGTAATGTGCTATCATGCTACAGAATTTGTAGAAGAAAGAGAAAGTGTATTTACTTTACAAGGGAGCATATCCATCTAAAAACAACCAGCCTGTCCCTTTTCCCTCCCTCAAAAAAAAACAAGTTTTGAGCAAAATGAATTTATGTCATGTGCCTACCCCTGATATGTGTTCTATACCATGTTGCTAAAATCCTCATTTAGCCAACGACTCATGTAATATTTCACATGGGAAGTGACTAGCACGTTTGATATGGCTCATGATATACTAACAACTACATATTCCGCCCATATATATTCCCTATTCCGGCATTTTTCTAATTCCAGGAAGGGCTTTAAGAAGACTTTCAACTAATAAGAGAAAAGTGATAAGCTAAAAAAAAACTGGAGAAAGGAGAGCTCGTTTCCCTTTATGCATTTTACGTGCGATAGCGGCACACATCTTTCCCCTCCTCCCCAAGTATGTATACATGAATGACAATGTGAAAGAAAAGGAGAAAGTGAGGAAGTGTTCCAAGTTAATCCAAGCAAATGCGTAGCCTATTACTTTGGACAGGTTGCAAATTGCTCTGCTCACGAGCCAAACGTGTTTCATTCTATTAGAGAAAAACAGAGCAACTCCCTTTCTCTCTCCCAGTTTTATTCACATTCTCCATTCACATGTGTATGGGCATGTTATGAAAGGATGCACAAACGGACCCAGAGAGAGAAAGGAGAGTTGTTTCTGTACAAATATTATTTTATGGATATGTCAGTAACAGAAATAAAACTGAGCCGGGGTGGTATGGGCCTTTGTTTCCCGTTCCCATTTTTAGAGACGCTGCGCTGGGCTGACTGAGAGAACGGTTCTTTGTTTAAGTGTTTCGTGTGTAGTCAATCATTTATTTCTTGTGGAGCAGAAAGAAAGAAATATCTAGAATGAGCCGAAAGCATACATGCCTCTCATATAAAGAACCCTAAAACAACCAGCTAGATGAACAGTTGGAGACTAAAGGACTAAACTATACAGGTCCTTTAGTTATTTTTCCCAAGAAAAAAAACTAGTAAAGTATGTAATGTCGCCGGTTCTTCTAGTACAATCTTTTAATCTGTATTTTAAAAGGAAATTCTCGAAATTATGAGAACTTTTGAAGAAATTGATTCTTTATCCATTTTTAACATGATCAATTCCTCAAGTGCGGTCTTAGCTTCTTGACTCTTTTTCTCTGCAGGCCAAACGCAACATTTTTGCATTTTGTAGGCTGAGCAAACAGCTTAACCCTTCCTGTTCCACGCTGTCAATCATCAGTTATGTAACTTATGTTATCTCCTTTCCCCATAACATTTGTGATTTGATTCAAAAGCCCAAAAGCCAAAACTCAAGGTTCAAGTTCATTGCTCGTCAAGTTTACTTTATCTCATCTCAAAATGTCACTTTATCCAATCCACGTATGCGCTTTTCTCGTAAGAAGCCATTTATTTATTACTTTAACTTTGCCTACCTACCTACCTATGTGGGAGGACATAAGACATAAATATGTTACCTGAATGATATGATGACTTTTATCCTTCAAAATGATAAACTAAATGTACATACCTCTCGGTAAGCACACAAAGGCATGGCATGGCACAAAAAGCAAGATTACGCTAAGATGCTCATGGCTTATGTTATGAATATGTTGTTGACAATCTGTACATTGCGAACACGGAAAAAAATCTGTCTGTTGTCACATCCTTCTCGCTAATGCAATGCATTATTATTCTGCTGGACAAAAACTTCATGAAATGAATTTAAAGGAAAGAGCACAAAAGCAAAGCCAAGCCCAACTATGGAATAAAATCAGGGCTTAAACATCAAGCCTCCATCCAGACATGGACTTGTTCTTCTTCCTCTCCATCTTCAAGTTGCTGGACAAATGGCATCCAA
This sequence comes from Pseudosinella alba, assembly GCA_034700485.1. Classification (NCBI taxonomy): domain Eukaryota; kingdom Metazoa; phylum Arthropoda; class Collembola; order Entomobryomorpha; family Entomobryidae; genus Pseudosinella; species Pseudosinella alba. Next base: position 128,527 of record JAQIXQ010000006.1, read on the forward strand.
ACCGATGATGTCGTATTATGCGGTGGAAAGTTTGATCGAGGATAAATGTTATCAACATCCATGACATTAGATAAATTCCTTCAAATTCTCGAGGATGTTGGGGGGGAAGCGGATAATAAAAAGGCGCATATCCTATTAAATCTACGCATACAACGGGAATTTATCGTCGAAAACTTTTAAGAAGGCTTCGGCTTCATAATAATGGATAAAGTATAAAGCTTCCTTGTTATTGCAACTTTCGATTGCATCTTTTTGAGATATGAACATATCTTAAGTTGGTTTGGTTCGCCGGAACATGCAAAGTCAATGCAAAGTCGGATCTTATTATAATACTTCCTACGTGAGTTATATATTCTATTCAGAATGTTGAACTGACATATAGGTACATACTAAAAGTATTGAAATGAAAGGTCATACAGGAGAAAGGATCATATAGCACGCTTAAAAACGCTTTGGTTCAACGGAGCATGGTCTTGCTACTAATGGAAAAGCATTTCTTCATGATCCATGCTCGTGGTAAAGCTAACCCATTGGAAAACTTTTTAGATTTTATTCGTTCCATTTATAATCAATGAACATCATCACATCACCAAAAGCCAAAAACTACTTGAGAAAAAATCTAGCAAATTCAAACAAAATAGTCTGGTTTAGTTGAACAAATTTCTTCTTACACTGATTGGGAGTAAGGTTTAATGTTTGGGAATAAAATGGTAACCTAAAGCTTTCGAAAGGATTATTTCAATAGAGTAGGCTAGACATTTAGATTCCTGCTCAAACTGTTAAAAGAAGTTTTCTTTTTATTTAAGAAATATTCAATCTTTTCTGCCTACCTCTAAGCTTAGTAGATCAAAAACACGAAATATAAAAATATGCTTTACTACAAATATTTTCACTGGCTGACGAGACTTCAGTTCCAATTTAATCCGGAGGATCATTGATCAAGCTCGTCAGGTTAAAAACATGTTGTTCAGTGTTGGCTTTTTAGCACTCAATTAATAATAATTGGATTGGATAGTATTTTTCTACATTTTTCTTACAATCAGTGTAATAGAAGTAATAATATTTTGATTCTGATTTTCAGATTATCCCCACCTTTTTAGAAAATACAGATTGTATAATATGACATGATATGATATGGGCTAAACTACATTTCCCCTTATCCCGTTATCATCACTAATGATAAGAATTATTCAATTGGATTTGAAAGGAGGTGTAACATTTGTTTGAACATTTTTCACTTGTTATGCTTGTTCCTGGCTAAATACTTTTTCGTGTTTGAAAAGTAATTGCACCCCATCCCATGTTGTTCATAATAGCAAACATTTTGTTATTATTAAATATATAAGCAAACAAGCTGTATCAGGTCAGATCCCTTATATAAGTAGTACGAACGAGTACGACATGTGTTCCACTAACTAATGAGCGTTCCCTGACAATAAATACCCACCTAATTTATACTTTTCTCCCTTACGGTTACAACAGTGCAGTAGAACAGGAGGGTGGATGTGGATGTGGAATGGATGAAAATAATGTAAATAAAAACTGTTACGACCTACTCAAGTACTACATATACGATCGAGTAATTTCATCGTTCAGATTTAACCCTTTTGCCTCACTGGCTTGGCCAAACTCACAATCTCTGTTCGATTGTCAGAACTATGAACATTCGCATTCTACACGCAATTCTACATCATGTAGCTTACATGCAACATTGATAAAATAAATGATGATGATCATTAAGGATTTTGTGCAAGAATTTTGTTGCTATTTTCTGAAAAAATAGTTGCTTTTGTTGCTTTTTCAAATTTGTGGTAGATATTGCATAAAACATGCTTAAATTTTACAAAATTTTCCAACAGTAGACAAATTTGACCCTAAATGTTTTGGATTTGATCATAAATGTTTTATATTTTGTCAAAAAAGTGGTCGATTTTGACTAATTTTTTTTATATTTTACCCAAAAGGTAACATTTTGCAACAAAATATCATATTTTTGCAGAAAAAAGTGCTATTTTGCCCAAAATTTTGAATTTTGTATACATAATTTATCAATTTTCCGAAAAGTTGCTTTTGTTGCTTTCTTAAATTTTTTGTTGCTTTTGTTGCTTTTGTTGCTTTTTTTGCTTTTTCAAAAAATAAAAATTATATATTTGAAATCGTCGTTGTTTGTTTGCTAAACTGAGCTTGAAACAAGGTATCTATCATGAAGGAATAATTTTGATGCTTTTGTTGCTGATTTGCTTCCTTAATGATCATCATCAAAAATCAAAATACACTCCCAATCAAGGGGAAAAATCTGACATTAGAAGAGACGAAGTGATTGACACATTTTGCCTTACTGTTATCAGTTATCACTTTAGTTAGTCTGATTGATCGTGAATTGACTACGCTTTTAAGTATATGATTATGAGCTAAATATTCAATATAATTATCTCTAGAGCTGATTGTCACCTTGTAATAGGAACAATGTTGTTGACAAAACTAGATGGAAACACCCAAATACCTGTTTCCCTGCATTTTGCTGTCAGTAAAACAAGGATGCATGACCAGAGGCAGATGGCCTTTGTTTGCTCCAATAACCATGTAATGCATTAAGTGTATAATTCATGTTTCCACTTTCTCTTCTTATCATTGTTAAAATAATCTCGCATTTTTTCCTGACAACGATATTTGCAGACAGGGCTCAAGGATGTAAGATTTGGTTTGGACATTGACCATCCATCTTCACCAATATGATATAACCTATCAACAGAAATCGCAGTATCATATACCTAATTCTATAATTCTTATTTGACTAGCTCTAATTAACACACTGGAGGAATATACACCACTGCAAACTTTTGACTGACAGGCAAAAACAAGACTGTTAAAAATGGAGACATGAACAAAGTGGAATGGCTTAAGGCACACAGCTTTGCATTGTACTGCAGCGTTTCAGCAACCAGAGGTCAAAGGGTGTAAACCAAACCATTATGTTAGCTGAAATGAAATATTTTGGCTTGCCTCAGGAAGCAGACATCTCACAGTTTGCTGTTAATTAGGCCCCAGCATCAAGCTTTATTTCTCCAGGTCCCCATTTTCCAAGCTTTCATTAGCTTTCCTAAATTGAATTCAACGAAACGAACAGTGATCTAATCACTGATGTTGATGGCGATGGCCTATCACTGCATCATCAGCATTATCAACACATCATTATATTATTGATTCCATTGTTATTTGTTGGCATTGCATACCCTTCCCCTGTCTAAACATTTATTTAGCAGAGACAATTAAGTCATTATGATTAGGTGGAAAGTACGTGTATGGATGGATTAATTATCCCGTTTCAATTTCCAATTACTCTTACTCCGTCGGGTCGACTTCTCACGGAACAGACAAGGTTCAGCAAATATCAGAGAAATTCCATACCAGCCATATACAAACCTTGATGAACATTTATGGAGAAGGGCAAGGGAAGTCACCTATCATCCAAAGACAAAGAGTAAATAACCTCACGGTTGCATTGCCTGTTGGGAAGAAAAACAAATATTTGTTGGGATTGGGAACGGGGAAATACCTGGAATCGTACTTTACTTAACTATCTATCGTATGCCTAGATAGATATACCAAATACACTTTCCTTCAGTCCAAAAACTAGGAAGTGGGTATATTTATGGGGAAAATCACTTGATCCAGTAGACCATCCTACAACTTTATTCCATTCACAACCAACGAGCCCGACCGCAAAATATGAAGCAAACAGTTTCCCATTCCCTGACTGCCCTGGTCTGGTGCTCACGTACAAAAATGGCCTTTAGTGCCGGCGGAGAATAATAATAATCCACTATAATAATTACACCTTCCACCCAATTGACCATTGGATGGATTCATATATGAATAGGTATAGTTTCATATAAAATCATTTATGAATCTAAGCAAACTTGTGGGTTTTCTCTTGCTTTCACATGTATGTGCCTCTCTCCTATTTACTATATTAGGTAGGTACTCGTCTCTCAGGAGCAATATCATCCTCATCTGGAAAATTTATTGTTAGTGCTCAGCATACTGTAAAAAGGAATGGTGAAAGAGTACCGGCGGTAGTAATCCAAGAGTCTAGTATTTAGGCTAGGTGTACTCAAAGTAACGGAAATGATGACACTGTGAAAGGCTGCTTTTTACTCTTCCCTTTTCCCTCGCATAATATGGCATGGCTAATAGAAATAAAGTCTGTGAAAAATTGCCGAGCTTAATTACACATATTTCGCTTTCTTTTCAATTATCATTTCCCGGTGTCGGCTCGGTCACAACATAACTTTTGGATAAAATTGGCTTTCGCTGAAATAACCAACAATGGCCCTTCATTACATTGAAGTGTTTATCAGCACACCTTTATAAAAAAATAAGCATAGTTTTGTGGACAAGCTTATAGTTAGGTGGCTGATTTCTCAAATCGTGTTCATTTGAAGGTGTATGTAGGCAGTCCCTCAAAATTATGATTACCTACCTACTTAATTCACGGTTAAGTGGTGGAAATCACAGTTACATTTTTACTATTAATATAACTAACTTCATAAAACTTAAATGTCCATCCATTCTAATTTAGTACAAGAAAGATCACAAAATGTCGACTATAAACCTGACGAATATATTTATCTCTGAAACCTCAAGTGTTTTATTAAGGTACCGGGTAGCCACTCAACATTTGAAATCCCATAATGTCTGGAGAGAAAAAAAAACTCTAAACTTGGCAGAGAGTAATTCCATGCACGTGTCGTCTGCTCATCAAACCTCACTTTCTTTCATATCTTCCTTCTTCTTCAACTTATGATATTTACTGACACATATATGAAAACCATCATGGTTTCGTTTATGAATGGTGGCTGTGTGGCTCATCTCATATCTCATCCCGTCCTTATTACGTATTCTTTAAACCCTTCATCTTCCCCTTGTTTTACTCTTGTTGACTATTCGTTTCTGTCAGTTTATTTAGACTGTCTTGACTTGAGAGAGAGAGAAAAAAAATATGAAAGGAACAGAGAAGGAAATGATGACGACGATATGAGCATGGCGATGGCGATGATCATGAATGATCCCGGGATGATGAAGACGTGACCAATATGTAACACAAATGATGATGCTGCCTCCAGGCCAGATATCATTCTTCGGGATGGATGGGTTTTTTTTCTTGGGGAAAAAACCACAAAAACGCAAGTCCTTTTTTATATGTCCGTGTGGTAGCGGCGGTAAGTACTTAAGGTTCGGTTGTTGAGAATGAATAAAAGACGGGGGAGAGGGAATGGAATAAGGTATTCAATCTATTGTGCACACGTGAGGTAGTAAAAAATATAAGAATGAGACTTGCTCCTCTGCTCCTGGTCTGGTTCTGGTATTTCAGGCAGAGAGAGTAAAAGAGAGAGAGAGGATGAAGGCCTAAAGGGAGTCTTCCAGATGAAGGGTCCCTTGGGCCTTCAGATATACTCTCTATCTGTCGACTATCAAGTGTATATATCCCATTGAACCATACCAGAGGAGCAACTACTTTAATACTATCATCATCATCGTCATGTCACTATCACTTTGGTATATCTCTCTCTCTCCTTTTGTGTTTGTCTTCTTGTACCTGCTCACATCACACCATACCATGGCATACCACAGAATATTTCATTTCCCTTTCATTGTCCTCCCGAAAATCTCATAATGTTTTGGAGCCCGATCGAGACTTCACTTGAAGACTTGAACATGAAATGCTTGTCTTCTCTCCCCGTGAATGGAAAGCAGATAGCATAAAAAAAGTTTAAGAATCAACCCAAATCTATAAATACATAAATCCATATCATAAAATGTAGATTTTGGAGAACGTGATCTGCTCTTGCCTCTTCCAGGTAGTCCTTCTGTTCACTTCATACCTGCCTGCTCAACGAAAGGACGGGTTGTATGTATTTACTACATAAGTTGAAGGGAACTTGTAAGGAATCATCTTGCTCAAAACTCAAAAGACCAGACGCAGACAGACATAGTTTTCCATTCTAATATGGAATGGATTTACTGGATCTTTTTTTACTGGATCTGATCTTCCATTCATCGTCCCTTTTGAAGAAAAAAACGAAAATGAAGGTATCATCATCATCTCTATCCAAATGATTGTGTGTAGTCATATTAAAGATTTTTTCCCTGCTTTTATATTAACCCATAGCATCTTATGAGGAAGAGTCGCGTTTTGTTACGTAAACGTTTTTTGTTGTCTTTGTTGTATGGATGGGGATAAAATGAAGTACTTACTATTTCTTGATCTCTCCATTTACTTTTTATCTTCAAAGAAAAAAGAAGATAAATATAAAAGGAGAGAGAAATGTGTGCCTACTTATATTGGTATAAGGCGCAGGGGGAAAGGTGACGATTTGATTAAATCCATCCCATTCATAAAAGCTAACTTTTAGCTTCTTCTTCAAGTAAGTATATTATTAAAAGAAAGGTATTCATTTTAATAGCTCGGCACAGATTCAGATCCAGCTCTGGCTGAATTAATATCGTTCGGTTACGACGGGATTGTTGACTATGTACAGATGAAAGTAATCTTAATCTTTGTGGAACCTTATCTCATCCAATATTGCTTGTTTGAAGATGTTGATTTTTTATCAGGCAAAGACAGCCTTAATAATATACTCGATATATAAAATATTTATGTCTATTCTGGTTTTCTGGCTGGAAAATAATTTGACAAGTGCATGTCACAGTACACACACCTGCCGTGTGTTTGCTCTGCTTTGCATCATTGGATTTGGATTTCTTTCTCCGTTCCATTCCACCTCTCTTCTCATCACTCCACTTACTTTAGGTCTGTAGGTGGTAGGTAACAAATAATGTATAATTTAACTACGTGTGATGCAGTGCTACTTATAACATACTTGATATTCACTCTTAGCAGCTCCACTTGCTCTCAGGGAAAATGATTGAAATAATGAAGATAATTTATTCCAGTCACGGGATCCAATTTTTAAAAGGTAGATCAAGTACACTGCAAGGACCAATAATGTTTTCTCCTCGGCGTCTCTACTTATGTCACTTCTTCTTCATCTCCATCCACATTTATATTACCAACAATTTACTAAAACCTACCCAAGTGGATAGAGACTTACTTAGGTGGCATGAGCAAGTAAACGTAAAAAGATGGCATTAAAGCCGATGCTGGAATTGGAATATCAAGGAAGATAATATGGGCTTAAGACGTTATTTTTCCCTTCCTGGATAATCTCCAGTTTCCCTTTCGTTCTTATTAGAAAACCCAGTCATTCTTGTTCCGTGCACAACCAACCCAAAGCATACAACACAACAGAATTACAAGCTGTACGAGTATATTAGGACGATGATGATCTCATGGCTGATGTTGATACTGACGCTTTTTATTTACCTTTTCAACAATCCTCCTCAGTCAATCCATCTCTGAAGAATTTCTCTTGATAAGGGAAGTCATGTATAATACTTAGATACATTACTTATGCATGATTATGTTGTACTTCGGTATAATAATGAGGATGAGGACGACGCATCCAGGATCCAGCATATTATTCCCTTTCCCTTTCCTCATTCCATTCCCGATTACCCATTTGTCCAGCAAGGAAGTATAATGATTTTGGCAGTCACTCACTAAAACTCCCCAACATATTACTGATATAACAAGGGTGAGGGTCTAATCGGATACGGCTCCTCTTAAGAGGAAAATTCACTTTGTTCAGGCTGTAGCTGTCATATTAGAGCCATCAAAAATCTTGCTTTTTCTAGCATGCTCCTCCAGCCCATCATCATACCTACCTAGCATCCTTCCGTCCCTATCCATGAAGTAAGTTTAGATTTTGGACTGGAAACTGGAAGGTAAGGTCCGAATCAGTGTTGGCCTTGCGTTGCCTCCCTTCTTCCCGGCCTGGCTCACCATGTCCATGCCATGATGCCATCATCATCCATGTGAGTGAGTGGAGATGAAAGGGTTAATATTATCATATCATGACAGAAGAATAACTAACGCTTTTATTACTCTCACTCTCATCCTCATCTCCCCGCATTATTTACATGATGATGTGATGGTGCCCTAATGCACTGTATAAAATTTTTGGTGTGTAAAGGGCATCATCGTCATGTTTTAATATCGTTTGTTTGCCTTCTTCGTTTGCGGTACTGATTCTGATGTTGGCTGCTGTCGTGTGTGCATCAAGGAGGAATAATCCAGAGGGAGAGTTGACTGAACAAAGCATTCCGTTTTCTTGTAAGCACCAAGCAAAGAAGGCATAATTCACTTCAACTCTCACTCAAGTCAAGCTCACTACATCACATTATATCAAGCCATATCATATCATCACTTTTCTACGCATCGCATATCAAATCATATCATATCGCTCTAAACTTACTATGCTTAATTCCTAAATGTGAAGAATTTAGAATTTACATTCAATGCACACAACCCGGTGATGAGACGGATATGACAGATGCCAGTCTCAATTCTCAATCCATGTTGTTAACAAGCCCTTACTTAGCAAGTAGACCAGGCCAGGCCAGTCAGGAGTCCAGAAGACCAAAACCAAGAGCAAGTCAAGCCACTTCTCAATCATACTTCACTTCTTCCGCACAGTTATTTTTTTTGCTAAAAACTTAACTTAACCTGGCTCTGGCCTCGGCCTCGTCCTGGCTTGGCTAAAACTTCTTCCTACTTATATGAATGACTGTTAAGTAGAATGTTTGCAAGATATGGATGTGATGAGTCCCTTGTGCCCCTTCCGACATGCATTTCTAGCCACCGCGATCCGTCATCGTCATCCTCATGTAAATTTTCCATAGTTGGTCTATGTCTATGGCTATGTACAACTCCAGAGAACTCTCCCTCTCTGGTAAACGGAGAGGGAAAGTGCGTCATTCTAATGAAATTCATAAATCCATGATGCTTATATGGTCTGGAGGCAAACTATTTTTTAAAGAAAAAAAATGGTTACATTTGACATATTATCCAAAAAATGTTCTCTAGGAAGAAGATACATGAATGAAAATGTACAAGACAGACAGACAGGCAAAAATAAAAGAAGCGAAAACGTTTAAGTGGGTAATCCTAAGTTTACGCAGTCAACCTTCTAAAATGTCCTTTTCATTACTTATGGTCCCGCTGTCCATTTCCCGAACCATTTAGCAACAACAAACCCGTATGAATTTGGTTAGCAGTTTTTTAAAGTTAAAAAGTTTAGCTTGTCTTGTCATCCCCATCCTGGTTCCATCCACGACATGATGCTAACAATGCCATAAATGGGACGGACAATGGACATACATCCATACAAAATAGCTTAGGCAAAACTCCTTCCCTGATATCACTGTCAAATGCTAAGGAAGAAAGGAATCTTTTTCACTAAATTTTATGCAAGCTAAATAATTCTAATTGTGAGCTTTCCTTACTAATTTCCTTCATCAGTATATCATTATCGTATGCACGTAAGTGTACTCCGTCTCCACTCATGAAATAATGAACGGAGATAATATGACATATGGAAAGATTAATAAATTTCCATCTTCATTCTTCATCTGTAAATAGCTTTTTACGCTTAATGATTCTTCAACAAAACTCTGTTGAATGACCATGTTGCATAATAGGCATAATGCATTCCATATCCATTTCCTTCCATGCCCTAAAGAATTTGGCCTAATGTGAATGTTGCAACCAGTGAGAGAGAGAGATAGATAATGAAAGCCCGAAAAAAACATCAAGTGTGATGATCCATGTGCCTTCAGGAATTTCAAGGTTCTTTATTGTGCATTAGCATGAGTATGACATGGACATGCAATCACAGTGTAGAAAAACAGGAACAACAAATCATCCCAGTTCCTCTTCCCTTTGCATGCGTGCATTCATCAGTGGATTGGAGCGGAAGAATTCATGGATCCCTTTTCATAAAATTCTACATGGATAATAATAGCAAAAAATGGTTTTGTGGTTACGATTAGTGGTTTGGTTTCTTTCGCTATTGAATACAATGAACAGAGTCCATTTGTATTTCTTCATTATATTATATTTTGAAAGATACCCATATGCAGACAGAACTCCTCTTTTGTTCCGTTGTCCAATTGAATTGAAAACGGTCATAATATTTATGAAATATAATTAGGCAGCAGCCGCAGCCGCAGCCCCCTTTCTTGCATTCATTAAGATTCAATACAGTACTCAACACGAGTAGATCTTAAGATGCATGCAATAAAGTAAGTTGAAAGTGGTCATTTATTTAATAGCCCTAGACCATCCATAAAGCATATTCGGACATCATTAGAGAAAGTAGTTTGTGAATTGAAACGGAAATTTAGTTTTTTTGTTGCCGCAGACGTTTTATGAAACAAATTTATTTTTGGGTGCTGGCCTGGCTTGGGTGAGACTGACCAACAGACCGATTGACCAACTAACGATACATAAGTCTATATATACAAGCTTTAAAAAGACGGAAACATGTTATTACATTACTCGAAGATTATATAAGAATGAGTCTCTTCTATCTAATAATAACAGAAAACACCCCGACCGAATATGCGGCCCACCCTGGGTGTCAAATATAAATGAATGTGCATGGCTAATCTGCTTTTACCTGGGGTCGGAACAAAATGTCTTTTTCCCCTTCATATGGCCTGAGAGACAGTACAATCGAAGTCCAAAAATGTAATAATAAATTTATAATGGTTATTACCGCCATGAGATGTTGATGCGTTTATAATAATAGTTCTCAAGAACTACGCACTACAATTCACAATGCACAATTTGAAGAAAAATTCTTGCTCTGCCCTGTCCACGCCTTCAACACACTGTAATGGAATATTGAGTGATTTTCTTTATAATCGTAGGACATTATGCTTATTACATAATATTACGTAATATTCTATGGAAAGAATTACTTTTATTCCTCCTCCGAAAAGGGTGTCTGGCTATGCCACGCCTCCCTAAGAAATTACTAACCTACATTTACAATATCAATTGAATTATTATGTTCATGTAGCCTAAGCCCAGCCGCTGTCATTACTTTCTTCCGTCTTCCGTCATTATCCCTTGGAATAATGTTATGTAATAATATGAACGGTTCAACATGAATTGGAACAGTCACAAATACCTATTCCAGCTCATTGTCGAGAAATAATGATATTTTGATTACTGGATTATTCAATTCCAAATTCCAACCGCGGGATACTTCATAAAAAAAGATACTTTCACATGGACTGAATGTGACCGAGTGTGAATTTCCTTTTTAATTCTTCACGTGGAAAATTCCATGATGCATGTTTTATTTCAACTAATATGTATTGCCATTACTTACTTACCTACATACAAGAACCATATCCCTAAGAAATCTCTTCAAAACAAAATTTCACTCCGAATCACTCATCGCATTGTTTCATTGACCAAAATGATGAATGACTTTCCCCAACTTAAGGAAACTTTTTTTCAACAAGAGTGGAAATCAATAAAAATCCAGCCATTTAATTTAGGACTATTCCCTACTGCGTGATGTTGATATTGATGCTGATACATCCAGGCATATATTTATATCCACTTTTGAGGTGAGAAGTGCACTCTCGCCCAACCAATGAATGCAATGCCAAGAAAACTTTTGTTTGTGTGTGGATGCGAGCCCGTGCTCAACACGAACATTTATTTTGCAAAGTGCTCTGTGGTCTCTGGTATGCTCTGGTCTGTGGCAAGGATCATTTATATTTTTTTCCTCCGCCACCACCACTACCAACCACTACTAATATATAATGCCTTTAAGTCCCATTGAGGTAGAGGGAAGAGAAAAGTAAAAACCTAACTTCGACACATTTTTTACTTCCTAAATGTAATCTACCATCATTGGCCAAAAAGTTGTGTTTTTTGGCTGGCGTGGGCAGAGGAATATGGAATGAAAATGAAAATGAAATGGGATGAAGGAAAAGCAAGAGAAACCCAACAATGAATGAGGTTGAGTTGAGTTGAGTGAGGCTCACAGTGAAAAGTTAAGAAACATGAAATGAAATGAAATGATGAGACATAGGCCTGGACTGCTTTCTCAAATAATATATATATATATAAATCTCACAATTTTTTCGCATAAAAATCCATATACCTACTCATAAAAAAGACACAATGGAGCATTTTATTCCACATGTATAGTGCATTTTGTTGTATAAGCTTAGTTGTGTACATTTGACTGTTGTTCCGATTCCAGTACAACTGACATGAAGTCGTATATACGCGTTTTTGTACATATAACTTGAAATAGTAAAATAGCTCTTTTTTAACTTTGAGCTCTTTTAAGAGTTCCTTTGGCCGATTTTTGCTGGAGGGTTATGTTATGTATGTGAAGGGGAATTTTATAACTCAGCAAATAAATTGTCTCCGCATCAACTTGGAGGAGAGTAAAAAAACTGCTTCTGGCCTTTTGAATACATTAAAAAATCTCACTGGAATGGGGAGGGAGGAAAATAGAGAGAGAAATGTCAAATGTGACGATTGTCGACTATGCCAATACAAGAAATGGAAAGTTCTAGTCATTTTCATGTTCTTGTCGTATGTGTACATGGCAAAGACACAAATGCACTAATTTCAACAAGCAAATCGTAAAAGTGAAAATTGAGCAATGTTTGATGAGCCTGTTTTCCCTTGTCGTACTGATTTCAACACGAGGAGGCTCCATTTTTACTTCCTGTAAATGCTTCCAATAATGTTGCTATTTATGTATTTTGATGGAGTTTTATTTTCATTTTTGCCTGAAAAAATGTATCATGGATAGCTTTCAATTTCAATTGTACTTACTTAAGATTCGTATCTTCAGTATTAAAGCGAATCCTTTCCCATAATATGGCATGTTTCTTTCTCCAGATATATTCGCAACCTCCGCAAGATTCAGTTTCATTTGATCTGAACGATGGAAAAATATGAAATAAAACGTGCTATTTGATATTTGATGTGTGTTTGACTTTTGACTGCCTGTCTTGACTTTTTATGTTATTCTTCTGGTGAAACATGCTGAATAACAGAACACAATGCAATGCATTTTACATGATTCTCTCATGAACAGTGATTGTGTTGAATGCTATATGGCGTATTATGCAAAGGGACTTGTGTTCGTTCTTGGGTTTTGGCTCGTGAACATGCCATGCTAGTTTCACAGCAGTTTTCTGGTACATGCGTCGGTTGAGTGGAGGAATCTCGTATGAATTTTATTCAGCATGAAGTAAGACTCGTTTTTCCTTCCGCCATACATATATGAACAATGTATGTTATTTTTTTTGCCTTAACCTATGTAAGTGTGGGAGTTTATATGTTTCCAGTTAGAGAAAGTCAATATGATGTGAACATATAAATAGGTTGGATGGGTGACTGGGACTGAAATGATGCGATCCGATGTGATGAGGTTTGATATGTGATGTCAGAGGAGGAGAAGGAATATGTGTACTTTTTTACGAGACAATTCCATTGAAATGGTTACTGCAAAAGATGACAGACTAACGTTCACACCAGTAATCTGCAATGTACCCAAAAAGTTTCAGAGCCTTTTCCAGTTTTATTGTGATCTTCTTCTTCCTATTGCTTCATCCTTTCGTTCAGAATTGAGAGAGCATTATTTAAAAGTAGGTATTGTTGTGAATATTGTCGATGAGGCTAACTAGGTCAAAGGTCGGGCTAAAACTTGGTTGACTAATCTCCCCTGCG